>VFFE01004492.1:0-60876 GCA_008921705.1 Burhinus oedicnemus | reverse complement strand
CCCCCCCCCCCCCCCCCCGTTGGTACGGCACAGCACTCCTCGGAGCTGGCCCTGGACGGGCGACCCCATCCCTGGCTCGGATCTGAGCCCTGCCACCTCGTGCAGCATCAAGCTGCTGGCAACAGCCACTATAAAAAGATCCACCTGGCAAAAGAGCAGGGCCCACATACAGTGAAGGAGTCCCAGATCCCTGGTCCCAAACTCCCTGGAACAAGTCCCAGGTTCCCTGGAAAGCAATGACCTGTCTATGCACCCTGGTCTGTTCATTTCCTGCCAACGTGGAGGCTGGTTTGGGGAAAAATCTTCTTACCCCAGTGCCTGTCCTCCGGGGGTAGCTACCCACACGCCCTGTCTGCCCCTGGGCAGGTAGCACCCACCCCTCGAGGGTCCCAGTGGCTCTTTGAGTTAGCACAGTGCTTTTTGCATTTACAGAAGGACAAGCGAGGCAGGGATTTTCAGTCTTCTAAAGGAGCTGAGAATGTCCCCAGCCATGGCCTGGGACAGCCCACAGCTCTGCGGTGGGAGCACAGAAAGCTCTGGCATTGCTGATCCTGCTTCTAGACTGGGAGGGTTCATTTTGCCCTCAGGAGGTTTCAGCTCTGTGCTCACCCTGCTCTTGGTTCCTGCTGTGAAATAGAAGTGTGGTGTCTGGCGGGGAGTCCCTTAATTTTGCCCCTGTAAGTGAATGACTGTGACTGAAGTTGGCTACAAAGAGGCTTTTTGAAATAGTGGTCTTTGTCTGGATAGGAGGTGAGGGAGCACCAGTGATCAAGGGAACGCAACGCTCAATTACATCTGGCCTTCACTGAAGGCTTTCTCTGCCAAAACAGACCTGGCTGGGAGCCCCCAGCTTGTATTGAGTCCTTGCTCGGAGGAGCTGAATTGTGGATTTCTTGTTATCCTTCCTGAGCAACACATGTGCTGGGTGGGCAAGCGGGACCTGCTCTGCTCCCACACCAAACTCTGTTTATGTTTTTCATTTCATCTGATCCAGCTGGGCTGACTGAGTCACTTCCTCAGGAGCTTGCTGGTAGCAGGGCTTGGAGGAGGGCGGAGAGGCAGCCCAGACAGATTCTGGGTACCACAAGAAGGCTGGACGGCACTGTTAGAGTAGAAGCAGAAGTGAGACCTGGTTGTGTTTGTTTGGCCTCTCTTGCATCCCAACTTTTCCCTGGGTTGTGGATGCACAAGCTTGGCCGTGCCCATGGAGAAGGTGAAGGCTCTCCTACCTTTAATACCCAGTGCCAAGGCAGAGCCTCAAGAGCTGGTTAGCACAGGGCCATCTCCCCTGAGCCGCTCACGGGACTGTTCAGGAACCACACGTAATCCAGGTCACTCCAGCCTGCTTGCAGGGCAGCAATCACTGTGCCAGGGCTGGGGCACTGCAACCTCTCAGGCAGTGCTGGCTCTTTTCCAGATGCAGCTCGCATGGTCAGCGTTGCCCTGGGAAGCAACGAACAGCTTTCAGATCCTACAGCCTAAAAACAGGTTCCGTAACACACCACCACAGCAGGTGCTGTGGAGTGTTTGCTCTGACAAGCCTCTTTAGTCCCTAAGACTAGTGCAGCACTACATTTGCTGTCTCAGTGTTTAGAAAAGTGCAAGCAAGATGAGGAAGAGCAAGGTGAACATGTCAGCTGTGTCAGGGCACAGCAAGGGTGGCTGCTCCTGAAAGGACAGGGGCCTCACCAGCCAGAGACCAGGCACTCAGTACCTGGCTGGTACCTAGTGAGGGCAACCAGAGCCCTGTGAACAACAGGTAAGGCCATGGTGATGGGATAGAGCTGAGGTCCAGCTAGGACATCAACCCACAGGGGGAGGATCCAGATCAACAGAGCCTGTAGCCCAGCATAAGACTGGGTAAGTCAAGCTAGAGACCAGCACTCCTACAGTATTACTCAACAGGAACTAAGAGCCCCAGGCTGAGCTTAAATAGAGTCCCTGGGCCTATAGGCAGGAGTGGTGGAGGCTCCACACGAGGCTGGTTAGGGCCACTAAGGTTTATTAGTGCGCCCAGGGCTCTGACAGGCTGTTGATCTGTGGGGGAGAATTAGTAGGTAGGGTTGAGCTTAGGGTAAGTGAGATGTACATGCTAGGTATTAGGAGTCATGGACAGTTTTCAGATGCAAAATGCTCAGACTCTTCTCTTTCTTCTTCACAGTTTGGTTGTAGATGCAGGAAGAGCACCAGAGCCTGCTGCTGCGTTGTATGGGTGTGTGCTGAGACATAGCTTTACACCCTGAGGATGTCCAGTGGAGCTAGCAACCTAGGACTGCGCCAATGGTAAGGGTCCTACACCAGTACCCTTCTTGTGCTTGTGTCTGTAAAGTGTTCCTACGTGCAGAGTGGCTGTGGTATGGCCGTACAGCCTTGTGGCACGGGGCTCAGGTGGTGTTACCACTGTAGCTTAGAAGTAAAGGGACAACTCGAAACAGGCAAGCTTGAAGGACCAGAGCTTTGTTCTGCTCTCCTATCTCAGTCAAGAGTTGTGGCAAGCTTCTGCCTTTATGGTGGCATATGCTTTCTCTAAGGTGGGTCTGTACTTCTTTGAGAGGTGCCTGCCTGTAAGTCTCCTTTTTAAGCTTCATCTAGATGCACATTTCTAGTTGAGCCCTAATACTGCAAACTGCTTTGCCAAAACAGTTCCCTGGGTCATCCCTGGTGTCAGGGATGTCCCTTAAGACCAGGGGAATTCACCTTGCTAGTCAAGCAGTAGGATGAGGGCAGAGCTTGGGCTAAAAACTTCCTGCTATAAGTTTGGATAACTGCCAACTTCTGGATTTTTAAAGAGGATGTGGGAAAGATTTTCACAACTGCTCCTATAAGATCAACCAACTCTCTTAATTTATTTTCTAAAAGGATATAGAAAGGGCTGTGGTCCTGTTCATGTGCAGGTCTACTGGTGTCTGTAAGTGCTATGAGTTCAGTGATAAGCCTGGTGGAGACAGGTTGTGAGAGATGAGGAAATGGAGCTGACAAGCACTTAAGGGAACCCAGCTGGCCTGGCTTCAGGGTGTGCCCTGTTAGCTCCATGGCACAGTGTGTGCCTGGTGTCATTCAGACAACCTCAGCTCCTGGCTTACAAGAAGAGACGTAGACCTGTTGGAGCCGGTCAGAGGAGGGCCACAAAAATGATCAGAGGGCTGGAGCACCTCTCCTGTGAGGACAGGCTGAGAGAGTTGAGGTTGTTCAGCCTGGAGAAGAGAAGGCTCTGGGGTGACCTTATTGTGGGTTTTCAGTACTTAAAGGGGGCTTATAAGAAAGATGGGGACAAGATTTTTAGCAGGGCTTGTTGCAATAGGACAAGGGGTTTTGAATTAAAAGAGGGTAGATTTAGACTAGATATAAGGAAGAAATTTTTTACAACGAGGGTGGTGAAATGCTGGAACAGGTTGCCCAAAGAGGTGATAGATGCCCCATCCCTGGAAACATTCAAGGCCAGGTTGGATGGGGCTCTGAGCGACCTGATCTAGTGGAAGATGTCTCTGCTTATTGCAGGGGGGGATGGACTAGATGACCTTTAAGGATCCTTTCCAACCCAAACTATTCTATTTTTTATATATATAAAGAGGGTGCCCTTTGCAAGATCAATGAGGTGAGCTTGGAGGTGCTTCCCTTTCAAGGGGGAACTGCATCTGCCATGGCTTACCAGGCACGTGCCCATCACTTCTGTTTTGTCCCCTTGTAAGACATTGTTTTGGACAAAGTGTGCCTGAAGCTGCCTGTTCCCAAGAAGCAGTGCTGGGCTGTGACACCCATGGTACTTGCAGGGCAGCTGGGGAAGTATATTGCCCAGATACCTTCAACGAGCAGGGGACACTGATCAGTCCTGTGGCTCTCTTGTTATCACAGTGAGCACTGATGTCCTGTGAAGGAAAGCAGGGCTCCTGCGTCAGGCCTTGAGCTGATCTGTAGTGACGAGAGACCAAGCTGAGCCCTGAGGGGAGGAAGCAGATTAGCTCACAACTGCTGCTGCAGCTTTCTTGTATCTTCCTTGGAAACATATGGTGCTGGCTGCTCTCAGAGCTAAGGCATGGCCTCAGGTCTGATACTGCTGGCATCTTCACGCTCATGAACATCCCCCTGAAGTGAACAGAGACTCCAGCCAGCTCCACTGCTGTGCTTTTCAAGAGTCTAGAGGAGCAGTTTGGTCTTGATCTCATCCTTTGGGAAGTGGGGGTGAGCTTTAGGGAATTGGGGCCTGAAGGGAGAGGAGTCTTGTGGTTAGAAGAGCTGACCCCAAGTCAGGAATCTCAGGCTTTGGTTCCCAGAGGTGCTTCTGATTTGCCAGCTGATCTTGGGCAAGTTTTCCTTACCCATGTCCTTTGACTCTTCCTTTGCACTGAAAATGCAGTTCTTACCATGTCAGAGGTATATTATGAGGTTGGCTGGGTCTCCTCAAGCCTACTGGTGTCCCTGAAGACTGGTGCTGTGGGAGGGTACAATTTCCTTTTAGGAGATTGGTATGGTGCCAAGCCAACGCTAACCTGATGCCCTAAGATCTTTCACCTTGTATGCTGGAGGGAAGGGATGCCACCCAGAGGGACCTGGACAGGCTTGAGAGGTGGGCCCGTGCCAACCTCATGAAGTTCAACAAGGCCAAGTGCAGGGTCCTGCATGTGGGGCAGTCCCATGAACAAATACAGGCTAGGTGAAGAATGAATCGAGAGCAGCCCTGAGGAGAGGGACTCAGGGGTGTCGGTTGATAAGAAGTTCAACATGAGCCGGCAATGTGCGCTCAGGCCAGAAGGCCAGCCACATACTGGGCTGCATCAAAAGAAGTGTGGCCAGCAGGTCGAGGGAGGTGATTCTTCCCCTCTACTCTGCTCTTGTGAGACGCCCCCCCCACCTGGAATACTGTGTCCAGCTCTGGAGTTTCCAGCATAAGAAGGACATGGACCTGTTGGAGCAGGTCCAGAGGAGGGCCACGAAGATGATCAGAGGATTGGAGCACCTCTGCTATGAAGACAGGCTGAGAGAGTTGGGGTTGTTCAGCCTGGAGAAGAGAAGGCTCTGGGGAGACCTTAGAGCAGCCTTCCAGTATCTGAAAGGGGCCTACACGAAAGCTGGAGAGGGACTTTTTACAAGGGCATGTAGTGATAGGACAAGGGGCAATGGCTTCAAACTGGAAGAAGGTAGATTTGGATTAGATCTCAGGAAGAAAATTTTCACTGTGAGGGTAGTGAGCCACTGGAACAGGTTGCCCAGGGAAGCTGTGGAGGCCCCATCCCTGGAAGTGTTCAAGGCCAGGTTGGATGAGGCTTTGAGCAATCTGGTCTAGTAGGAGGTGTCCTTGCCAGTGTCAAGGGGGTTGGGACTAGATGATCTTTAAGGTTCCTTCTAACCTAAATCATTCCATGGCTTGGCATCTTGCTGGCTAAACACCTTTAGTCTTGGAAAGACTTTGGGGGCACTTCCTTTACAGTTTTGTACTAGTTCAAGTGGGGCGAGAGACAAGGTCTTTTCAAGGACACCAGTGGCTCTGCAATGGTCGCTCCCTCAGATGTGAGAGCTGGGTGCATGCAGCACCCCAGAAGCTGAGTAAAGTCTCTCTCAATGCTGTTTTTTTCCTTAGACTCTCACCAGGTTCTTTCAAAAGATCTGGCTTCATATTCTCTCTGGCTGGAGGATAAGTCAGACACCCTTCATTACTTTCAGGGTTGGAGTGGACCATAGCTGAACTTCTTGCACAACTTGGTTGCATGGCAGAAGGTGTTGAGCTTACAGGGTAAACTCTCCTCTTGGTGAGTGCTGAGATTGCACAGTGCTACCAGGAGCCACTTTTAAGCTGGTGAAACAGGAACCCATGGTGCCCTCAGCTCAGCTCTTCCCTGTACATGCCACCTTCCCCTTTCTCTTATTGAGAAGAGAATCTGACTATACAGTCAGAGCTTTAAAAAAAAATAATAAGTAAAGCAAGGCAAAGTTGTGCAAGTCAGGGTTGGAAGAGGAACATGCATGAGCAGCTCCGAGCTACACACCAATGCAGGGCTGTTCTGCAGCATCCCCCTCATGAATCCACTGGTTCCAAGCTTTCAGCATGTCCTTTGCATGTGTTTCCTCACATCTCCATGGTGGCAGGTTTTGCTCAGTTTCCTCGCTATGCTTGTAATTACTCCTCCTTAACTGACCTTTTAGGGTTTCCACACCTTTTATACAATTCTGTATGTGATCACATTCTCCCTATGTTGGGTCAGGCTTGCTGTCTCTTTTCTGCATAAGATACTCCATGTATTCATTGCTCTTACTCCCTCTTACATCCTTTCACCTTTCCCCATGTGAGTCTTGAGGCTGAAGGTGGGGGAAGGATAATTTCTTACTGTTGCAGAGACTAGCTGGAGACCAGCTCCAGAGACTTGTGCTGCAGCACAAGCTGTGTGTCCTGGGAGGCCACACCAGAGAACTAGTGATTTGGGTTGTTTCAGACTAAATTTGTCTCTTTGGTGCAGTGACTCACCATGCTGAGGTGGGTCTGATGAATGACCGGCTGGCACCCAGGAAGCTCTGTGGAGAGCACACCCCACCAGCCAGAAATTTCCTGCTTTTCTTGAAGACCATCTTTTCCCTGAGCATCTTTTTACCAAGAGATACTCCCACACAACTGTTCCCCTAACTGATGTGTAGGGAGATTATTTATGGCTCAAGCTGTGCTGGAGCCCCATCTCCCACATCCTCAGGACAGGTTTTACCACACTGGTGTTTCTGCCTTCATCTTGACTGAGCAGTGTGGTTTCAGGGGGAAGCCCACTGGTTGTGCTGGTGCTGCCCGCGGCTCAGGGGATTTCTCTAACAGCAGGTGTTCCTGGGGCATTACAAAAATATTTTGTTACAGCTCACTCTGAGGCCCAGTCCACAGCTTTCACTACCTCCTCTCTGTGCCTCTGCATTTCCAAGCCCGTGTCCCTCCTGCAGGAGAGGGCAGCACCAAGCAGGGAGCTGGGACACCAGGGAGGGCACTGGCAGTTGGGCAGGCAGCAGCTATTCCTTGTGTAGACTGTAGCCTGTGCTGGCTCTTCTCTCTGGTAAGACATTTTACAGTCTGCGCCTTCTACCCTGAAAAATCCTGCTGTGGTCCCACGTGCCCACCCCACACAAGGGTGCTGCAAGAGGCACAGGATGGCGTGGGCGTGCTCTCCCCTGATCCAGGTCTGGGCGGGAGCCTGAGGTTTGGGGGGGGGCAGGCAGGATCTCCAGCCTTTTTGCCCTAAGTAAGCTATAGAGCATCATTTGTATAACAAACTCTAAAGGAAGGGTATTGTCACCATTTATCCTTAACCACCAGCCTGGTGGGATAACAGATAAGTGCATCAGCCCATTACAGACTTGGCTTATACTGCAGTGGCTTTTTTAATATACAGCTAGGATGTGGTTGGGTGTTGGCACCGGAGGCAGAAGGCATTAATTAGAGCTGTGTAGTTAAGTCTAGGCCCTGAGGGAACACATGCAACCTCATTGGTTGCCCCGGAGCCCTCAATGCAGAGATGAGGGAAGCTCAGCTTCTCTCACCCTCACTGGGACCCATCTCCTGTGGGGCTGGAACAGCTATTTCCATGGTGCTTCCAGTGAGCTGGGTAAGGAACACCCACCTGCTAATGGAGTGTCTGTCCCCACTTCCATGGCAATGCTGTGCCCTGAGGCCAAAGCACAGCCCCACCAACTTTGGCAGCAGTGAGTCAACCTACGGCCCTTGTGCCTCTTGCAGTGCCTTAAGCACAAGCTGTGCCAAAGGAAATGGCTCTGACAGCCCCCCTGTGCTCAGGGGAGCAGCCCTGAGGTGCACCAGGGTGTTTACACCAAGTGGAGCTGCAGAAGAAGCGCCCTTCTAGAGACTGCTCTCTGTGCCTTGGGACAGGCTGAGCATCAGCCCCCCCTGGGGCCAGCTGGGGGGGAAGGAGCTCTTGTCTACCCCCTCCCCACCCAAATATCATCTAGATCTGCACAGTTGCCAGGACACTATGACAGATGTTGGTCTCTTCCAAGCGAAAAGTTTATCCCTGTGCTGCCGTGGTGACACCCACACCTTTCTGGGCTTGGGAAGGACAGTTGCACTGTGTGAAGAGGACCAAGGGCAATGCTGGCAGTAGTTAGAAAACTCCTGGAAGCTGCCTGTGGCTGGGCTTGAGGAACTGGCAGAGACCAGGAGGCTGGAAGGGATGACATAGAGCCAGACGGACTCATGTATGAAGGATATGGTACCTGCAGGCAAGGACTGGAGGTGCTAAAGTGCCCAAGTGACAGTAAAGAAGGTTCCCAGTGCATGGCACTCCTGGCTCTCTAGCTAAGCGTACTGAGTTGGTCTGTGGGGTACAGCATGGGGGACTCTGCCTGTCCTCTTCTCAGTCGTCTGCCAGAGGGGCTCCCTGCTCGCTCCTGCCCCTTATCAGCTGGGGAGGGATTCACAGCAGGAGGGACTGGGGAAGCCAGGGCTAAATCCTGATCCAGCAGGGCTTAGGCCAGTGCTGGCCCGACCTATGTACATGGGCACATCCTTCAGGAGTTACAGGGCTGTGGGAAGGTGAGGGGGGATATGGAGTAGAGCATGGTAGGGAGAACAACAGCTACTGCGGGGGAAACACACGTGGCTTGCAAGGAAATGTGTTTTCTATGGATGGCCTGGACCTCCAGCCAGGATGGCAGAAGATCTCGCCCTTACCCTCTGCAGCTCTCAGCTGGGCTACCTGCAGGTGCTGGGAAGGTGCAGGCATGCCTTGTACTGGTATGGAGACACCGGGAAAGCTCTGAGCTCTTCCACTTGGTTAAATTTGTCACTCCGGCTGCAGCTTAGAGAAAAGCCTTCCCCCTCCCCACCCTCCTGCCATCAAGAAGCTGCTGAAGGAATCAGGTCGTTGATCCCGCAGCAGTGAGGCCCCTAATTAGCCCAGCTTCTCAGAGTCTGCTGCGAAAGCCGTCTGTGTGTGAGGCAGCTCAGGGACCCGTGGTCCCCAGTGTGGGGGAGAGGGGCCCCCACGCAAGCAGGAGCCTGGAGAAGCAGGCAGAAAATGGCAGTGCTTCAATGCATTAAATATGAGGAGAGCTCGCTGAGCCTGCTGCTTTCTCCCCATGTCCCTGTGCCTGGGAGGGGAGAAGGGGACACACTTTCTGGGTGACAGTGAGGGCAGGTGGGCATAAAGCTGGGCTCACTGCAGGCAGGAAAAGTAGCAAGGAGGGGCAGCTCTCCCCAAATTCCTCTTGCAGGCATAGTGTGTATGTGAGGCTCCAGCTCCCCTGGGCCTCTCTGCTCGCACACATTTAATAACGATTGCTGGGCTGGGTAATAAAGTGCTGTTTAATAGTGAATCGATCTGGCAGCCTGGGCGGGCAGGGAGCGGTGGCTACCAGCCGTGGCAGCTGCCATGTGCTGACCCTGCATGGTGGCAGCAGTGTGGATGGGGACCCTGCCACAGCACCCCTCACCTTGGCACCTGGCTGCCCCAGGTGGGCTCTGCTCACACCCACCTCCAGTGCTGGCAGAGCATCTGGGTGGGATGCAAAAGATTGGGGGGGGGGGGGGGGTTCCCCCTTGTAGTATGAAGGGGTTTCCTGAGACTGGGGTGGCATTTCCCATCCTTGGGCTGGCTGGTGAAACAGTGGTGTCAGGTCCCTTGTGGCCTGGGACACCTCGGTACCTGTGGCTGTGGTGTGCTTGGGGTGAGACCCCTGCCTAGAGACACTGGCCCCCAGCATAGGGTCTGCTTCCCCTCGGCAAGGGCCAGCAGCTCACTGGGGGTGGCTGGTGTCCCAGGACACGGCAGCTTTTGTCTTCTTGTCCTCACGGTTCCCCAGACAGTGGTGGGGTGTGGGGGCAGCCTGGGCCCTGTGGTACAGGGCACAACGCACATGGCTGTGCATGCTCACGCATGAGGACGTGTGCCCACGGTCACATGGGAATGTGCACGCTGCTGAGCGGGGATGTGCCCCGCATGGCCGCGCGCACGCTGATGAATGGGGATGCGCACACCAGGACACAGGGATGCGTGCGGTGTTGCAATGGGACACGCACACCGGCGTACGGGGTCGTGCCCACCAGTGCACGAGGCCGGGTTCACACACGGGAATGCGCACACCGGGGCACCAGGACCCGCACGGTGTTACACTGGGACGCGAGGATGTGCGCGGTGCTACACCGGGACATGCCAGCCCGCCCGCGCAGGGGGACACGCTCCCCGGGACCGGTGCGTGTCCGGCCGCCCCGCGAGTCCCGGTGCCGCGGGGCGGGGCGCGGCGCCTGGGGGGGGGTTCCCATTGGCTGCCGGGGCTGTCAGCGGGGCGGAGTGACAGGCCCGGGCCGGGATTAGCGCGGCGGGGAGCGGCGGGCAGGGGCCGGTAGCACCGCGCCGCGCCGCGCCGCGCCGCGCCGCGCCGCGCCGCGCCGCGCCGCGCCGTGCCGTACCGTACCGTACCGTACCGTACCGTACCGTACCGTACCGTGCCGTGCCGCGCCGCGCCCGACGGGGCGGACCGAGCCTTGCCGTGCCGGCGGCAGCGCGAAGCCGTGGCGCGCAGGATGCGGCGGCGGCGGCGGCACTGCCGGTAAGGCGCGGGGAGCGGAGCGGGGCGCGGCGCGGCGGGGGCCGGAGGCCGGAGCGGGGCGACGGGGGAGCTGGGAAAGTTGCAGCAGTTGTTGCGGCATCGGGGCAGCTCATTGCCCTCCCGGCAGCGGTGACCGGCGGGCGGCGGCACCGGGCTGCGCTGGCACCGGTGGATGCCCGGTGGATGCCTGGCGGAGCCGGGACCGCTGCCGCGGAGCGGCCCCGGTGTGACGGTGCGGCGGGACGGGTGCGGGGCCCCTGCCCGGGCAGGGGGTGCGGGACCGGGGCGCGGCGGCCAGTTCCGCGGGGGGAGCGGGCGGGCGGCTCCGCCGGCCTCCCTGACCGGGGGGGGCTCCCTCCTCATCCGGATGGATGTCACATCCACTCAGGGCTGATCCTGCCGAGACGGGAGGTGCCGGGTGAGGGAAGCCGGTCTGGGGGGGCCGGGGAGGGAAGGGCAGGCTTAGCCCCATCTTGAATGGGGGGGGGCGCGTCCCTCGCCCCGACAACCCCTCAGGAAGGGGTCCCTTGTTTGTCCCACAGCCTGGTTTCCCCCATTCCCTGGCACCACTGCTGACAGTGGTACCACGTCCGGCACACAGGTACGGCCCACCGTGTGAATTCAGCCCCCAGCCCGGCACCTCTTGCTCCCCTCCCATCCTTGTCCCGTTCTTTTCCCGTTCCTCTCGCATCCTCCCCCAGCTCCTGCGCTCTGTCCCCACACACCCCTGCCGTGGGTGCGCTCTTCCCCCGCAGCGTAAGCAGTTCCTGCTGTCTGCTGCCTTCACCCCGCATCACCCCGCTCAGCCAGGCAAGTGCCTGCACCGGGAGTAACCATCCCCTGTTGCACGGGGTACAGCTCAAAGCGAGGGCCGGAAAAAAATCCCTGGGCATCCCTTCGGCTGCTAAGAAGGGACAGCCAGGAGGAGCAACTTTCTTGTATGTGTGAGATGTTTTATTGAACAAATGAAATCCCCCACTGATGTGCAGCTCCCAGCTATCACACTGCAGCTCCTGAGGTTTTTCTCTTTGAACGTGTGCCCTGGGCTGGCCAGGCACCCTCCCTGTAAGCTTTCCTGTGCAGGATTTCTCCTGCCTTCAGGCAGTGGGACCAGCAAGGCTCCCCCCAGCCCACTGGTGCCTTACAGCCCAGTCCATTCATCACAGTGATTTGAAGAGCATCAATTTGCTTCACGATTCAAATCAGCAAGCAGGAAGCCTTAGCTCCATCATTGATTTTTCATCTCTCCTGCATTTGTGCTTTTTACCTTTCATTATTAAAGAAACCCTCACTCCGCTGGATGGTGTAGCCATCCAGCTTCGGTGGCTCGCAGGCAGGCATGGCCTTTACTCTGAATTTGATAATTCTCCTTTGATAACCAGGAGGACACACTGTGCTTATCCCATTTATTTTAGCAATAACTCACATGTATTGAGATAGGCTGTTTTTTATAGATTTGTTATGTTACAGCGAATGCCAACTATTCCTAGTGATAACTTTTTTCCTTGGCATGTGTGTCAGCCTGCGTTGAGATAAAAAGTGGAATTTCATTTGAAATATATAAACCCCACATCTTTATTATTTATCAGTTAACTTCGGCAACCTTGAATGCGAACACAAGCATAACAGGGGAAAAAGGCTGTAAAAACAGTAACTGATATATTAAACAGGAGAGTATATTTTTGCAGTGAGTGAATTACAGATTGCTGCTGCTAAGCAGGAGCCAGATTTTTTAGCAGTGTGATAGTGCAGATAGATGGGCGCCTGCCCCACGGGGGTGATTTGGGCTGTTTTATTAAGAGTTATGTCTCTGCATCTCTGGAGCCTAAACACCGTTGAAAATCCAGCCCAACATCCTTCAGGAATTTAATCCTGTCTGGTTTGTACTTGGGAACAGGAGGAAGAAATCATGCTTTCCTGTTTGCAACTGGCATTTGGTTTCTCACTTTCAAATGATGAGATCTAAGTGAGGGACTTAGTATCTCGGCATCTGTCAGAAGGCAAAAGCAGCCAAGGCAGAGTCTTCTCTGCACACGAGGAATTCGGAGAAACTTGAGGAAGGATGAGTACAAGTTTTAGCTCCACTGTGAGAAAGAAAGATGTCAGCAGCCCTGCCAGCGGCACCGATGGGGTCTCCATGTCCTGCCTTCCCCTGTAGCCACCTGCCTGCTGCTGTGGGGTGGCTGGTCTCACCTCTGGATAAATGGTCTCTGGGCAGAGGCAGGCAGGCAGGTGAGCTGTGTGCAGGGCGGGTGTGCTCCGTTCCCCCAGGGCAGGGTTGTCATAACCACTGTTTTTTGGATCTGCCAACGTTGACAGCTCTGTCTGTGCCACAGATTGCGGCTGCGGCATGTGCTGGTGTGACACACTTTAAACCCAGGCTGACCTCCAAAGAGAGAGGCTTCCTACCCATGCTGTTCCTGCTAAACTCCTTGAGCAAGTGAAATTGGAGGATGTCTCAGTGATCGAGTATATAATTTTTTTTTCTCCCTTGTTGAAGTGATTTTAGTAGGCTGTGGGTAGTAAATATGTTCAACCCACAGCAGGATGAATGAAACCCATTTTAAAGTGCACAGTGTGCTCTCCTGCCATGTCTGGGCTGCTGCTGTGTGGGGGAAGTGCCTGAGCTTCCTGGCACCCTGGGAAGAAAGCAAACACCCCGGGGTGCCTGGGGACTGAGCAAAGGGCTGCCGGTGTCCCCACGGTGGTGCTGGAGTGATGCCCACAATGAACCTCGCCTGCTTCTTGCAGCAGGAGGGGATTTGAAGGGGGCTGTCTCACCTGGAGCATCTCCTTCTCCTGCCATGAAGGCAGGGAGGGCACCTTTCACCTATCCTCCCTGTGGCTCCAGACTACTTCTCATGTCCTCCCTCCCTCCCCTAACCAGCTCTCCTCGCCCTTGTTTCAGGGCTGCCTGAGGATGCGTCACTCCTCAACCCACCCACCATCTCAGGGGTGCTGGGAACCTGCCTCGCCATCCCCGTGCCACCTTGCCAGGCTCTGGACCTGACGCCTCCGTGGCCTCCTCCGGCGGGATGGCCCAGGCGGGGGGACCCGTCCGCTTCCACCCCGAGGAGGGCTGCGCCGCCTCGCCCCCGCCGTTTGCCTGCGGGGTGGACCGGAGGCCCT
This sequence comes from Burhinus oedicnemus, assembly GCA_008921705.1. Classification (NCBI taxonomy): domain Eukaryota; kingdom Metazoa; phylum Chordata; class Aves; order Charadriiformes; family Burhinidae; genus Burhinus; species Burhinus oedicnemus. The sequence continues at coordinate 47,217 of VFFE01004492.1, read as the reverse complement.
GGCTGGTTGGGGGGAGCCCCGAGGCTGGGAGGCACAGCCCGCCACGCTGCCTCACCCCCAACCTCAACGCCGGCCGCCTCCACCTCCTGCGCAAGGGCCTGGCCCCCGACGCCCGACGCTGCCCTCTCGGCCTCTACAACAGCACCGGCTCCTTGGCCCGCAAGCCGGCGGATGTGGCTGCTTTTGGCAATGGGAGCTGCCCGGGCACGGGGCGCCTGACGGCCCCCTGCACCCCTCGGCGGGGCAGGCTCAGCCCAGCTCTCTCCTCCCCAGGCAGCCGTAGCCCACTGGTGGCGGCGGCCTCGGAGGGACACAGCTCCGTCGTCACCTTCCGCTTCATCGAGAAGGCCAGCGTGCAGACCCTGGGTGGCCTGCCACCCCACCAGCCCCGCTGGGAGAATGGCCCCCGCAGTCTCAGCCGCAGCCTGGAGCTCGGTGGAGACGCTGGGTCCCCTCAGCCCCTGCCCCTGCCCCAGGAGCGGCTCCTGCACACGCTGAAGCTCGAGGCCTCTGCCTCTGACCCCCTCCTGGCCAGGGGTAGGACCCTGGGGGACACGCGTCCCTGCGGGAAGGAGCCCTGCACCCTCGATGCCGACTGCCTCTGCCGCTCCCTCGCCAACGGGCTGCCGGAGGACTTCCCCGCCTTTGCCAGGAGCCCCCAGAAGCTGGAGCCCCGACCCCAGGTAGGTGCTGGGTTGTCCCGCACCAGGCATGGGCTCTGCCCTGGGGTCCACCACCTGCTCACCGCTCTCCCCTCTTGCAGGGCAACGCCTGGCTGTACCCCCGTCAGAGCTCAGCCCATGCTCAGCGCATTGCCAGGGCCAAGTGGGAATTCTTCTATGGCTCCTCGGATACCCCAAAGACAGGTAAGAATTCAGAGGGGGTGGATACCCTCGGCCTGACCCACCTCTCCTTTGCAAGTCTCTGCCAAGACTCCCTCTGGGGCTGCCCATCCCTTGGGACTTGTCAGTGCCCATCGGAAAGCCAAGATCCCCCCAAGATTGGCCAGTCCACATCCACCTGGGGCTAAATCCTGCATGCACCAGCCTCCCCGCAGAGTCCCCTGTGGCTGTGCAAAGCATTCTGCAAAGGGGGTGTCACAGAGCCCTGACCCCAGCCCCCCGCTGCCTCTGCAGAAGGGTTTTGGGGTTCAGACAGGGGCTCAGGGCTGGCTGCGGGTGCACCAGCACTGACAGCACCCCATCTCTGCCTCTCCCACCCTTTTTCCTTCTGGCTCCCCCTCTCCATTCCCCCATGCCCATCAGACGTGTGACCCCACTCTTGCTGTGCGTGCAGTGCCGCAGGAGTGGCGCCCCCGTGCTCCCCAGCACACCTCCCTACGGCTCTGAGTGCTTGGGTCTCCTTTGCAGGCTCCTCTGCTCCTGACTCCGCTCCCCTGGTTGAGCCCCCCAAGAAGCCCGTCCGCCTGCTGTCTGCTGAGCCACCAGGGTCAGTGCCTGAGCACAGCCTGAGCCACGTGGAGGTGGAGATAGAGATGTCTCCTCCAGGTGGCCAGAAGCCCGGCTCCTGCGAGACTGGGATTATAAGGAGGACAGTGAAGTACTCGGAGACAGACCTGGACACCGTGCCACTGAGGTGCTACCGTGAAACCAACATCGATGATATCCTGGCTGAGAAGGAGGAGGTGGATTCAGCTATTGAGAGCCAGAAGGACAGCGAGAGCAACCCAAGCTTTGGGGGCACACCAGGCAGGAGGAACAGCACGCCAGAGGAGCCCCCTGCCCTGGGCACCAGCTGCCCAAAGGATGGGCTGCAGGACGGGGACGTGGACGAGGATGATGAGGTGTTTGAGGCAACAAGGAAGGAGAACAGGGAAAGGTGAGGTTCTGTGTGTGAGGGTGAAAAGCTCCTCTCACCCTTATTATCCCCTGCATGGCAAAATGGGCTCTGCCAAAACAGTGTCTGAGCCAAAAATCCCTGTAGCTCCATGCAAGCTGTGGCTGAGGGTCAGCTGGGGTCCTGGGTTACCCCACTAGGACTGAGACTGAGACTGAGAGAGGGCCCTCACTGCCCTATGGAAAGAGCAGGGCAGCGCAGGTGAGCCAGCCCTTGGTGCTGCACCGTGGGCCCTACTCCCCTGGGGTGTATCTTGCAGCTCAGGTCACCCAGCTGAGCTGAGACTTCCCAACATGAGTCCCGCCAGGTTAATTACATCCTGCCCTGGTGCTGCTGGGTGTTGGGGTGACGGTGTCAGGACACCTGAGCCCAGGCTGTGTCCTGGAGCTGCTGTGCGCTGGCAGACGCTGCTGGGCTGCCCTCCCAGCTGCAGACAGCTGTGCTTTGGCACTGGCAACAGTCCCTTTTGTTTGGCCTCAGTAGGTATTTGCCATGTTTGGGAAAGAGTAGAGGATGCATTGGGCTGGAAAAAGCCTTTTGTTGTCTTTCGTGTCATTTTTCACTTGTGTGGCAAAACACCCTGTGCTGGGAGGCTGATGGAGTGGGTGACACCAAGGTTATCATTCCGTTGCCCACCCGTGGGCAGCTAACGCCATCTGAGCTGCCGTCTGGCACTGGCAATTAGGACCTATGGGAGATGGTGTTTTGGCCTGGTGGCACAAGACTCTGCCCATGGAGTGTCCTCTGGAGTGCCGATTTGACCATGAGGAGAGATGGGCATCATCAGCCTGCCCCAGGAGGCATCAGGAGGGGAAGGAGCTGCAGAGCACTGTGCGGGACAGCCGCCTGGAGGGGAAAGGCCCTGGCAGGGAGCAGGAGACGCCTGTGCAGGCAGCGGCAGCCAAGGGCATCTCCTGACATGTGTATGAGCAAAGAGTCTTGGCTGAGATGAGGGGGCTCAGTGTCATCAGCAAGTGCTCTGCAGGAGTGGGGAGAGGTCTTGCTTGGGAAGCACAAAGCCAGAGTGATGCATGGGATGCCGTGTGGCAGCACATGCTCACCTAGCTGTGCAGAAGGCAGGCGGGGAGCGTTTAGGTGGAAGAAAAGGAAAAGAGAAGGTTTGATGTCGGCGGTGGGAAAAGATAATGAAAAAATAACCCCCAGTGGTGCCCCTGCACTGGGAAGGAGAAGCACAAAGGTGCTGGGCTGATGGGGAGGGAAGGTGTGTGTCCTGAGGGGAGCTGAGCTCCTGCCAGTTTGTCCAACCCTTGCACCTCTAGTGGAGGAGATGGATACATTCCTCCCTGCTGCCTGCACTGTCCTCAAGAACTTTGGGTTCTAGACAAAAGCTGAAAATAAGCCATTTTTAATATGTATTTTTTTCCAAATGAATAGTGATGGAAGTTTTGAGTAAGGTGTAAAGTTATTATCACTGCAAGCAAGTTCTTCAAGTCACTGTAACAATTATCTTGCATAGTGATATTTTATTTCCAAATATGTACTAGGCCACTACAAGTCCTATGAGCTGTAAGACTAGACTTGCTTTTTGTCCTTTGAGACACTTTACTGTAGCTCCCCAGACAGCACCGGAAAGCTTGGATGTGTCCTTAAATGCATTGTTGCCCCTAAAGAAGGTGCTGCCGGTATAATTACCAATGTGCATATAGGGGCATCATGTTCATTTTACACGGCTGCTTTGTAGACCAGTGGCTCTTTTGATTTGCAGCCCCCTGAATATTCCCCAGGTAGGCATAGACCCTGCAGACAGTGTCTTGAAAATCATGAGCCTCAAAACGCGAGCTTGTTTAGTCGCTGCATCGCAGCCCTGGATTTTTGCTTACGCACTGTTTCTGAGCTCTGCAGCTGCAGTCCTCCTCCCTGTTTACCAATCACCAGTATTGATGTTTTCTACTTCAAGCTTTCTGCTTTGCCTGCTCACAGGAGGGGTGATGCTGGGGTGATTAAGAAGCCCCCTGGGCTCCCTGGAGCTGGCACCGTTCTGCTGCTGCAGGAGCTGCTCTACCCCAGGCCTGCGTGGTAACTGGGAAGGACCAGCCCTACAAAATTACTGAAGCACCTTTGGACGCTGATTGGCAGCATTTAGACATGTAAATCCCTTTGGAAATCTAGCCTTAAAGGTTTAGCACCCTCTGCGAGGGGGATTTTGGCTTGGTACTGTCTTGTTGTCCTTCATATTCTGGCCAAAGGGCATCTTCTTTGGTGATTTACCCTCTCAAAATAAGAGAGCGTGCTAACAGCTGGCCGGACATCGGGCTAAAAAAACCCAATGCCAAATCAAACGAGACACGGAAAGCAACGGAAGAAACAGTGTCTTCTTCCAGAAAATCTGCTCCCTGAATATATTTAGAGTCAGATCTACCAACTCTAATGACTAGACTGTCTTTATTCCCATTAGTCCCAGAGAGCCGAGACCTGTCAGCGAGAGTGGGCTCAATTCCCTTCCTCCCGGAGCGTCGGCAGACGTGCTGGCTAAGCTGGAGGCAGGGCCTGGCTTGGCCCAGAGCAATTGTGCCTTGGGCTGATAAGAGAGAAGAGGCTTTGCGGGGGGGTGCCCCACTCCCTCGAGAGCACGGAGGGCTGGCAGGAGACAGAAATGCCTTTTCTCCCTGCAAGCAGAGCAGCCTTGCCCGGGAAAGCCCTTGGATCTGCTACCTGGGGAGCCTTTCCAGAGCCTTTGTGCTCGCTGCTTGGTGGAGAGAAAAATAGCTGCAGGGCAAGCCTTATTGGGGATTAAAAAACAGTTATGGCCCTGATTTCATCAAATGCTTAAGCTTAGGCTTAGCCTACCTTAGTAGCCACAAGGCTCTGATGTGCTGTGCTGAGTCTGAGCCTCTGTCCCAGAGCCCAACGTGCTCAGGGTGACGCTCCTGTGTCCCGCAGGCTCCCACTGGTGGGGCTGGAGAGAGGACGCCTGTGGTCATGCTAGCAGGCACCTGCCAATGAGCAGGGGGAGATGCCTGCAGCTCGTGGGGCAGGACTGGGGGCAGCGTGACCCCAGCGTGATGGCATCAACATGGCAGGGGACTGTGGGCAGCCATGGGGGTCTGCAGCACCCGTGGTCAGAACCTGCAGCTGAGCACGGGCTGGAGTTGGACACTGAGCCTTAAGAGTGGGCAGGTGCCAAGCTGGAGATGTGCAAGGGACCCTGGGGGAGTGCAAGGAGCTGCTGGGGCCGGTCTGCACAAGAGCTTTGTTCAGAGAGGAGTAAAGCGAGGGGCTACTGGGTGGTGCTGTACAGCCCCACTTTCTTTGGGCTGAGCTGAGACCCCCGCACAGCGTCTGCTGTCCCTGTGCAGCCAGGAGGAGCGGAGCATGGTTGGGGCAGTCAGGGGTCTGGAGGGTCACAGGAGTATTTGGCAGAGACAGAAAACCGCTGAGGGCCTGAGGAGAGAGATTTTTCCCCTCTTCTCCCCTCTGCCGAGGACGGCATGGCTTGGCAGCACCAGGCGGGGACAACGGGGTGAGCCCCTTCCCCTCCATCTGCCATCAGATGCAGCTGCTTAAGTCCATTGCTAAGACCACCGCGGTCCCCGGGGGCTTTGGCACTAACATGCAATGCAGCGTGGCCGTCTGCTCCGGGGATTCGCTTCCCCTCCGTAACCACCTGGTCCTCTCCCAAGGAAGGCTCGCCACGCCTCCCACCCCAGCTCAAAGCTATTTGCTTTCCCGCTGCCCATTGCCCTTGCGCAGATGCTCGATTACAGCCCCTGCATCTCCTCCTCTCCTCTGCTCCTCCCAACTGCATTTGTCTGGCTTGGTGACAGTGCGGTGGCTCTTCCTGGGGGGGCCGGAGTGGGGCGTGGGGGAGGTTGGGCAGTGCAGCGGGGGCTGATGAAGTGTCTCTGTCCGAGCAGGAGCGGTGTGTGCAGGCAGCATTGTACCCGTGCTGCTGTGACTAGATCCTTCTGGAGCTGCACGGCTTCACGCTTGATATTTCGGGGTGGAGAGATTGCTTCCAGACCTCGCATAGTGTGGACAAAACCAACTGTGTTTTTTTCTGTGGCTTGGTGGCAATGTACTTGATCACAAGAATGAACCCAGCTCCCTCTCCTGGGAACAAGGTCCCTTCCATCCGCTGGTATTGTCCTTCCCGGCACAGCCCGTCACTCTCCTTATGGATTCAAAGCACAAAATGAAGTCAGCGGCGTTAGCTCGGTTTAGTAGCACACAGCTGGGTGGTAAAGACAGTGAATACACATTTGCATCTGTAAAGCTCATCTGCCTTGTCCTCGCCAGAAAGCCACCCCAGAGGTGGCTGCTCCTGGGGCTGCTGCAGGAACGGTAAGAGTGTCAAGCGATGCTGCACAGCCAGGGAAACGCTGGTGGATGGACGAGAGCAGCCTCCATGCTGCCTTGCTTACCCACATCTGGCTTGGCTGCGCTCCCCTTGAAGCCAGCCGGCACTCTGGGCGAGTCAAGCTGCCAGCTCTTGGCCTGCTGAAGTAATCAGGGTGAGAATTTTGAGCGGTATGTGAAGGCTAATGAATGAAAATCATTTGGTGCTTGTAACAGCAACGCATCTTCTGAGCCCTCCGTATGAAGTTGTTTGTTCATAACAAATGTTATGACAAGCTGGAGCAGCTCCTCTCCTTTAATCAGAGGAGAGAGTGGCATAACAAGTGCTTTTCTGCTGCTTGAATAAAATGATAGCAGCTTATGAGAAAAGTAGGCTTTTAGGGCTGTGTTTATGCTTGTACGGCTAAAGCATTGATGTTCCCTGGGTTGGAAATGTCCCTGTTGTGCTCAGATGGATGGGCAGGCTGCACTTCACCTCATTTACAGGACAAAACACTCAGGGCTTCAGGGTTTAGAAAATCCTGTGTTGGGCTGGACCCAGACCTTGTGTGAGATAGGCTAGGCCCTCCTGCGGGGCTGATTCCTGACAAGATGATGAGCCAGGACCAAGCCTGGCCTCTAGAACATGGGCCAGCTCAGGTCCCTGAGCCCAGAGCTGGGTGTGAGGCTCCCTCTGTACTGCCTGAGGAAACCTGGGGCTCAGCATTGCCTTGTGCTGGGTCTCAGACTTCTCCTAGGGCCACCCAACAGACCTTGCAGGTGGGTGTTGGTCATGCTCTGAGCGTAGTGCTCAGCAACCACGGTGCTGCGTTCATGGAGGAAGGTGTCATGCTGTCCTGAGCAGCTTCAGGAGGAGCCTTCTGGGTGCCTGGAGCTCTGAAGGCTCGTGGAAAATTCAGCCACTTACAGATTTGGTTAGAAATGGAGCTGAACCACATCCTGTTTCTGGTGCTTGAGCCCTTTATTGGATCTAAGCTCAAGTCGAGTGACTGGGAGCAGTAGCCATCACATAAGCTTCTTATGAGGATGAGCCCCTAAAGGAACAAAAGTCTGTGGCGCATTAAAGGAGAAGCATATGTCTGGAGGGAGGCCAACCCAGTCCCTCTTCCCATGATGTCTTGGGCAGGCGAGGCGTTTCCTTGAAGGTCTACAGATGTTCAGAGGAGATTTCTGCCCTCCCCAGTTTCCTTCTGGAGCAGCGCGTGGGCTTTTGTTTCGGGGCTTTGATCCCTTGCTCCTCAGTGACCAGTTCTTCTCACTTTCTTTCCCTCTAGGAACATGGACCGAGACACACAGGGTATGCTCAAGTCTCCAGTGCCCTTCCTCCTAGGGCACAGCCTCTCCAAGGATGGCATGGACTCTTTCAGCAAGCATTTTGAGAGCATCATGGAGTCCCATCGAGCCAAAGGCACATCTTACACCAGCCTGGACTCCATTGACATCCTCTCCTCCCCAGCCCGCACCCACGGGACCTTTTTCACTTTTGACCTCCCAACCCTCACCCCAGAAATACAGGGACAGATCCGAGACAGCGCCAAGCTTATTGAGGAGAACTTTGCTCCTCTGGCTCACTTGGAGCCAGACTCTGGGACCAGTTCAGCCACAGATGTCCCCTGGACAGAGAGGGAGGAGGAGCGGGGGAGACGAAGGAAGGGTACTCGGCACAGCCCTTGCCGCTCAGAGGACAGCTTTGGTACTCCCTTGGCCTCCAACATGAGGTGAGTGCCCAAAGTTGCTTGCTGTCCAGCTGGGCTGCCAAGGCTCAGTCTAACCCTGTGCGGTGTGTTTTGCAGCCAGTATTGCTGGGGAAGAAGGGAAGGGACAGGACTGGGTGTGCTGGATTTTCTGTGAAGTGGCTGATCAGGCCAGTGATCACTATGTTGGTGTGGTAGGCATGTCGGTGGGAGCACATCTCCATTTTCGTCTTTGCCAGCTTTGTTGGTGCTGGAGGGCTATGAGGTTTCCTCCAGCCTAGCAAGCAGGGAGTCCCCGAGCTTCAATCCTGTGGTGATTCCCAGTGCAGGACAGTCCAGCATCCATGGTGGCTGTGGGGAGAGGCCAGTCAGAAGTTGAGTGCCAGTAGAAATTCAACAGTCTTTCCCTCCTGGAGGCCAAGACTTCCTGATACTGCTGCATCCCTCAACATCTGAGTAGCAGCCTCCTGTTTCTTGAGAGCAAGAGTCCCCGTGTCTGACTTACTGTCCACAGGGTGCCATCGTACCACGGCAACACCGCTGCAGGGGTACGGGGAGGTGTGAGGGTGCAGAGACACAGCTAGCAGCAGGAATGGCAATAATGTGGCTTAACAGAGGTTTTTCCTCACTGGTTTATAGCCAGTGGTGCACAGAGTGTGCCAGCAGCGCAGAGGATGCTGCGGTGCCATGCTCCCCTCCTAGCTCAGGTTTCAGAGCAGCACTGAGCTGCTGCACAGGCCATGAAGGGGTGTTGCATCCCTCCCCAGACTGCCTCCGGATCTTTGCTGAGCCCACCTTTGGCTGAGCCGCCTGTCTTCTCTTCTCTTCTTCCAACCCTCACAAGCAGGAGTACCTCTGCTTTGGTGGCAGGGGAGCGTGGGGGGAAACGCAGCTGCAGCCCTTTGCCCTCCCTGGCCGGGGCACCCCGAGGCTTGGGCTTTCCATAGCACCGTAAGTGCCAGCCTCACCTTCTGTTACACACACACACACAGAGCGTCCCGAGCAGCTGCTTTCCCCATTAAGAAACAATTCCCTTGGTTATTGGTAGGTCTCTGCGCAGCTCTTCTGTTAGTCCCATTCAGGCCCTGTTTCTTGCCCATCTCCTGGGCTGTGAGTGATGTTCAGATCTGATGCCCTGCAGCAGTTGAGCAGGTGCCCTGGCTCCAGCAGTGGCCTGAAGCAGAGGCTGGAGGAAGGATGGTGAGAAATGAGGCGTGGGGGAGCAGGGCCCTGCCGCAGGCCCCCGGCAGGCAGCAGCCCCGCTCTCTCTCCTCCCCTCACAGCTCCCATAGGCGAAGGCGGACAGCGAGGCAGCTCTGGTTGGGATCTGCTGGCTTGCACGGTGCAGAGGTGTGGAGATTGGGACTGGGAAGCAGGGAAGGCATGGCGTACCAGAGGCTGAGACAGCCCATCATCTGCAGGATCAGTCCGCAGGCAGCAGGGCTTTCTGGCAAGGGAGAGGTGGAAGAAGTTTCCTCTTTCCCCAGCACTGGTACTACCAACTTTCTAGACTTTGAGTGGAGCTGACCATGAAGCTGAAGCTTCCCAAGTAGTTTGAAGGAGAAGCGTCTGGGCTGGTTGTTCAAAGGTTGCCACGAGCTGGAGTCGGCAGCTCCTGGTGCCTGGCAAGTCTGATCTGCTTGAGCAAGGAGTATCTTTGTGACGCTCCCATTAAGGGGTCTTTAATGGAAATTGCTGGGGAAAGGAGCTCAGGAACCTCTGTAGCTAATGCAATATCACCTGTGCCAGCAGGGCCAGAGCAGGGGATTTGCCACCAGCTATGGTCACAAACGGTACAGACCGACTGCCACCACCTCAGGTGGACTGGGGACTCCAGGCAGGGGGACTCTGTCGTGGAGGCTGTGCTTTACGCTGGCTGTCGGCCTCAGGGTTGGCAGAGGTGACCTCGGGCTGCAGGGCTTTGGCATGAGGGGTGACTGGTGACTAACGCCAGCAGGTCTAGACCTGTGTGTGCTGCCCTGTGGCCATTCCTCTTGTGCCCCCAAAACCTTTGGCGTTATTTGTTGCAATGGTTGGGGTCTGGGTGGCTCTGCAGCCTGTGACTTTCTGTCTCTCTCGGTGGCAGAAGCAGCCAAGGTGGTGATGCCCCCCTGCGGTGTCCCCCACGGCTGGTGGCCTTGGTTCACGCAGCCTCGCGGCTCATGCCAAGGCTCTGGTGTCCCTCAGCACGCGATAGTCTGAGACCACGCTTTTATCTTGACCTTGCGCATGGGGAGTGTGCCTAAGTGCAGACCCAGCGAGGCCTCACTGGGCACTGGGATGCCTCCGCCTCCTCTGGTGGCCTTGGCTAAAAGGGAGGGAGCAGTGGCTGAACAGCAAGGGTCCCAATGCGGGACCCCCCTCCCCACCCTTCCATAGCAGGACACCCCACGGTGGCACCCCCAGTGTGTGAGTAGGTTATTGCCCTGCGTTCGCGTCCCCTGCTCTCTCTGGGCAGAGGACTGCAGTTAAAGCAGTCTGTCCCCGGGGCTGTGACGGTGACCCACAGAGCGCGTGCTGGGGCAGAGTGCTCCCCTGGGGGGGTCTCTCTGGGGCTGGCTGGGTCCCTCTGGGGCTGGCGGGGGGCAGATGCGGTGCTGGGGAGATGGCGGGGCAGGAGCCAGGGCAGCCCTGGGGAGTGAGGGGAGGTCGCTCCTGCGGTGGCAGCCAGACTTTTGCAACTGCAGATCCAAATCCCCGGGCTTTGCCGTGCCTGCGGGTGCGAGCAGGAGCCTGGAGAGCTGCCTCGCCTGCCGCAATCCCATACGCAGGCAGGATGGGATGTAAATGGGCAAATTGCATCTCCCCTTAACATCGAGCTGCCCAGCTTCCCTTGCCCGTCCCGCTCCGCCGGAGCCAGCCTTGGCCCCAGGCACGGCCGTGCTGGTCCCTGAGGAGTGCCAGTGGAGGGAGGGGACGTGACTTGCCCCCTGTGCCACCCCCGTGAGAGGCGAGCGAGGCAGGCTCTGCCGGGACCTGAATCGGGGGCATCGCCTGAGGTGGAACAGAAAGAAGGACAGGCAGGAGAAGCGGCAGCAAAGGCGGGGGGGAACTGCAAACCGCCTGATGAAAAGGGCCAGATACCACAGTGAGGGGCAGCACGCCCGGAGCCTCGCTAGAGGGAGAGCTCAGCCCTGGAGCTGCGGCTGCGTGGGAGGACCGGGGAGCCCGTAGGGCTGGCAGCCGCCCCAGGCGGAGGATGCGCCGGGAGTGAAACCTTCTTCCCTGCCAGATCGCGTGTGCTGGAGCGCCGGGCCCTGCCAATAAGCTCCGCTGTGTTTCTTTATAAGGTCCCTTTTGTTACTGCAGCAGTCGGTGAGCCGGTGCACCCCCCCCCCTCCCCCCCCCCCTTTCCCGAGGCCAGCGCAGGTCTGTCAGCTGGCCTGAGCTCCCAGTTGGCACTGGGCAAACTGGTGAGAAGATGCCCTGAGGGCTGTGCCCGATTTGGGGCCCCGTGGGATGGAATCGGGTTGTGATGCGGGGTGCTGTGGGGAAAGGACTGAGCAGAGGAAGGAGGGCTATGAGGAAAGGTTGGAGATAGGGCAAGGGAGGCATGGTGTGGGATGGGAGGACAGGAGGGTCACAAGGCTGGGGTGCAGGATGAAGAGATCTCCCCACAAGCATTGGCACGGCAATAAATGGAGCAGAAGCCTGGGAGGGATTTCCATGTCAAGCCGTGAAGGGCAGCAGGAGCTGGGGCACAGGATGGGGTGCAATGCTGGGGGCTGGGGTGGGCGCTCCATGGCATGGAGGATGGGGGCAGCAGGCAGGGTCCCAGGGCTCGTAGGGCTGCCCACAGAGGCATGGGCAGCAGCACATCCCCATGGGATGCAGCCCCTCATCTCAGACGTTAATTCCAGCCCCTGGGTCTGACCACGAGCCCCTAGGCTGGGCTTTGCCTAAAGGTCTGAGAGACCCAGGGTTCCCTGTGCTGACCCCATGACATCTGTGTCTCTGAAGGAGAAGACAACCCTCCACCCAGCAGGTGAGTAAATGGATTTTAAGTCTCTTGGCAAGCTCCAGAAATTGTTTGGTGGGATTGCAGATTCATCCCCTGTCCTCTGCAGGAGCAGTTGTGCCCCCCACAAGAGGGACTGGTGGGATGGGGTGATGGAGGACAGGCAGACATCTCCAGAGGGGGCTGGTGCTGGAGGGGAGGCTCTGGAAGTCTGCAGAGAAACAGGACTGAGGAGGGGCACAGCTGCCTAAAGTTCAGGAGCAGCTGCCTGGATCTGGCAGCAGTAATGCTGGTGGATGCCGCTGTGGCTGGGTGATTTGAGGACCAGGTCGGACTCCAGAGCTGCCAGAAAGCAGGACCAGCCCTGCCTATGATTGGAGGCTGGCCTGGCTGACCTTCAAGTGTCCTCCCAGCCCTAACTTCAATTCTGCGAGGAATGAACCAGCCCAGATCTTGGCTGTCATAAATCAAAGTCACTCCGCTGAGACCGATGGAGGGAGCTGCATTTATTTAGCTCAGCCAAAGATCCGGTCTGGTACATTCTTAGCAGCAATATCAGGCAGGCTGGACTCGCTTGGCGGAGGCATTGGGCATCTAGCCATGCGTGCGGGGCATTGGAAATCGAGGGCAGAGTGCTACTCTGCCCCATGCACGTGCCCCTCATGGACTTGGACCAGGCTCCCTGCCCTGTCCCTTCATGGTGCAGGATGTAAACCAGCCTCCTGTGGGGAGCAAATGGCACTTGGATTGTGGTTGGAGGTTTTGATTTTCCTACAGCAGGTGTCTCACCTGGAAATGTGTCAGGCAGGACCTGGACGACCCAGGAGCTCTGCTGAGCACCCCCAACTGAAACCAATGGCCACCTGGCCCAGCATGTCGCCAGGGTTGTCTCTCCTTCCCCACTCCTGGGGAGCACGGTGTTGGTGCAGGAAGGGTCCCACCATGCAGATACAGTGTGGGGAGGGTCCCACCATGCAGATACATCCCTGCTGGCAGCCAGGAGCTGGAGGTGAACCCTCCAGGGCAGGCTTTGCTGAGCAGGTGTCTTATTGCTGCCCCACATCCAGGAGAGAAGATTTGCTCCTGGTTGCTGACACCCATGGAAGGAACATGGTGCCAGGTGAGCCTGGTTTGTGGTGGCAAGGTAGAGAGGACATCAGCGCTCCTGCAGTGACACGCTGCATTGCAGCCAGGGGAGGTGCTGCGCTCTCTCCTCCTGGGCTCTGGGCAGTCAGCCAGACTAGGAATATTGGGGCGAGATGAGGATCCAGCTCCAGGAAAGGAGCATTTGGCCCCAAGAAGGAACATTTGGACCCTGGAGAAGCACCTGGCCCTGGAGAAGGAGTGTCTGTGGCGCGGTGGCCCCGAGCAGGACCGTGGTCCTGCAGCTGTTCCCTGAGGCTGGGAGCAGAACCTGGTCCTCGTGCAGAGCTGGGGTGTGAAGGGGTTGAGGAAGAGCCTCTGTCCTGGGGCAAGCCCTGAGCTGGATCGTGTGCCTTCCTCACGGAGACCCCCAGAAATGCCTCACTGCTGCCAACACAGGCGCTGGGGACCCGGGGTCTGCAGCAAACACCTCTGAGGTGTCAGGGAGACCTGTGCTCCTGGCAACATGGGGGGTGGCAGTGGCTGTCCTAGGCAGGCAGCATGGAGAGGGATGAGCTAGTGCTGGGTCCGCTCTGGGATGACTCATTTCAGGCACACTGAAGATGCTCACACAATACCAAATTTGATCTTTATTCCTTAAGTGCGGGCCAGTTCTCGGGTTGAAAATGTATCTAATGTAAAAATATTATCTCAGTGTTTCTTCAAGCCAAACTGAAATGTCACTTTAGAAAGTACACTAAAAAAAACCACCCTGAGACATTAGCTCATTGGCAAGAAAATTAGCATCACCTCAGTTGCCTCAGATGTGGACATCTCTGCAACGTCTCTTTGCTCTGTTCTCCATTTGCTTGAGGAGTAGGTTCTTGGTTTTCTCTCTTTAAGCTGTATGGTCTCCAAGCCAGGGGTTTTGAGTGGTGACAGATCGGTGCCACAAATGGAACCTACCAGCCTATTGAGGCTAATGGTCCTTATTTAACAGCATGAGAGTGTTGAAAGAAAACCCATTTCATGGCATGGCTGAGGTCACTCGCGGAGGGTAGTGCAAGGTTGTGCTTTGCCGATGTAAAGCCCAAAGTCAGTATGGGGACTTGGTGAGGGAGGGCACAGCAGATCCTGCTGGTAGAGCTGCTTTAAGACCCAGGCTGTGATCCCTGCATACCTATTGCAAGAAGCAAGGCAAGAATTGCAGCCACAGGTTGGAAACTTGCAGGGAGATACAGATGTTGAAGGACAGAGAGGTTTTGAAGATGGCCTCATGGCTGGGTGCTCTGCACTAGATAGGAAAGCTGAGGAGCACAGCTTGGGAAGAGAGGTCTCAGGAGGAGACTCAGAGCTCTAGGTTTGTCCCCAGAGGCACCAAGAACCAGCTGTGTGAGGGAGGACAACTTCTCAGGGAGGAGAGGCAAAGTCCAGAAGGGTATCGGGAATTTTAACTGATGATGGTTGAGAAGAATGAAAAGGTCTTCAGAGAGCAACCACTTGCTCTGGAGGCACAGTTGGACCGTGGGGCGTGGCGGAGGGGTGGCCTTGGGTTTTGTAGCTCAGCCTATGGCTGTAGAAGCAGCCTTGGAGCTGCTGGCCTGGGGAGGGGACAGCACCTGTACCCCTGTGATAGCAGGCTCTGAGCTGTAGAGGCAAATAGAGTCACCACAACCCATGGCTGGCAGGTGCCAATTGCTGGGATGGATTCATCTCCTCTGATGGTGGAAAGCAAAGAGCCTGTGAGTCCTGACCTTGGCTGAGTGCACAGCGGCTGCAAGTGGAAGCCGGGACGAGGCATGTGACCTGCACTGGCCCAACAGCACCCAGCCTGTTCTGCTGTCAGGCACTCTCCAGAGCAGCTTTGGCCCTGCCAGCCAGCGTTCCCAGGCACAGCTGGGCACAGCTGGAGGGCAGCAAGGAGCAGGGCTCCTGCCAGCAGCACCTTTGGATGTGGCCACCCTATTTTGGGAGGAGGAGAGGTTTTAGGCAGGTGGGACGAATGTCCGCAGGACAGGATGTGCTGGTGGTATAGACAGCAATGCTGGAAACCTCCTGCCTGGCACAGCTCCCCAGAGCAGGTGGGTCTAGGGCTAGTGAGCTCCCAGTGACCTTGTGGCCACTCTCACAGCTGCTCCCACCAGGGTGGCACAGGGTGATGGACAGGCTCCCTGGGGAGGGCTGGGGCCAAATGGGCATGGATCTTCCCTGGGCCACCCATCCTGGTCTTACCACAGTCACCACCCAGCGCTGCCAAGCTCAGCGGTGGTCTGAGCCAAGTGCATCTCCTCAGGGACTCGTGGGTTGTCAGAACCACTTTCACTGGGGAAATGTCCGGCCCATGAGTTTGAGCACAGAGCAGCTTCCCTGACTGCACGATGCCTGGGGATGCCAGGAGGATGGGAAGAAGGTGCCCAAGAGCCCCCTGAGGCACGGGGCAGCATGTCAGTGCTGTGCAGGGCTCCCCCGAGACCGGCAGCACTGAGCAGCCAGGAGGCTTGTCCTTCGTGGAAGAAACAGAGCCTCAAGGAGACTGGCCTGGGTAATTGGCTCAGGAGACCAGGCCTCTTAAAAGTCAATTAGAGACTTTTAAAAATAAATCAGACTGGAACATTGCGAGGGCTGCCAGAAAATTTGGGCGAGGTCAGAGTTGCTTAATGTTCATTGTTGATTAGATTCAACCAGCTTTTTGGTTGGGATAACTTCTGCGCCGCTGAGTCAGACTGCTTCGGGGGCTAAGCCAAGAGCGTCTCCTAATGTGGCCATTTAAGGCATGGTGGGCTGAGAGCTGATGGGCAGCCTGAAGAAGACAGTACACCCTGCTGTGAGCTGGGAGGCCTGGGGCCAGGGGGGGATGTCTTTCATCTTTGCACTCTCTGCCTCAGTTTTCCCTTCAGTGAAGTGCTTTGAAGTTGGTGTGTGGGAAAAGGTGAACAAATGAATTATAGTCATCTTGTCTTAGGTAGAAACTGCACTTGAGAGTAGCACGAGGAGTTTGTCCAGGTTGAAAAATGAGTGCAGATCTGTAGGACAGCATATGATGTGCACATGTTTGTGCTCCAAGTCTCCTCTACAGTTGAGCTTGGCAGAGCCTGAGCCCACACATGGAGTTTCACTGGCCCAGGGTGGAGGACTTTGGAGCAGTTGTCCTGTATCTCCACATCCAGTTTGAACTTGGGTGCCTCGGTCCTGTCATCAGTCACTGGAGCTGCCCTGTCACCCCACCACTCCTCCAGCCGCATTCCCAAACCTTCTCTTAGCTCCCACACCTGACCTCGGAGCGTCTCTAACCAGTGTTGTTCATCCGGGGTTCCAGCAGTGAGTAGCTGGTCTCCAAAGCAGGGTGAGGAACCTGCATTTCCCCAGAAGATGAACAAGGAGAGGATCTGTAGGCAGGCTAACTTGGAGTGTCCCTTCCCATTGCAGCAACCACCCCCTGAGCCAGCTGGTTTCAGACTCGGACTCCGAGATGGACAGCGTGGAGCAGCTGGCCCTGGGCAGCACGGACACCCTCTCCAATGGGCACAAGGCTGACCTGGAGGCTGCCAAACGCCTGGCCAAGAGGCTCTACAACCTGGATGGCTTTAAAAAAGCAGATGTGGCCCGTCACTTGGGGAAGAAGTACGTGTGGGTATTCACAAGGAGTAGTCGGTTCTGCAAGGGGCCCACCTGCACCCACAATGTACCCACAGCTGCTGCCCTTTGCAGGGTACTGGGCTGGCAGGGAATAGCAGGCAGGACCCCAAAGCCCACTCCCCGTGCCTGGTACACCTGGTACAGTACCAGGTGTACCAGGTGTTTCCTCTAAGGGTCTTAAAACCTAAGAGACATCCAGGTTTTGGTACCTTCCCACCATGACTCCATCTTGGATGCTTCAGTAAGGTGTCGGGGCAGGGGGGTGGCTAGCTGATCTCTTGTGGGCCCTTTCAGCTTCTCCAGTTTCTTTTAAATGCCCAGTATTCCCATTGGATCTGTGGGTGACTCCTCTGAGTTTCGTGGGAGTGTGAGGTGTCTCCATCCCCAGCATGCTTCCCCCAGCCCTGGGAAGCTCCCAGCTTCCTGGAATCCACTCCACCCCTGTGCGCCTTTTGCTGTCCTCATGGTCCGGTTGATCACACTCTCACTCCCTCCCTTTTCTATTTCAGCAATGAGTTCAGCAAGATGGTGGCTGGGGAATATCTGAAGTTCTTCGTGTTCACAGGGATGAGCCTGGACCAGGCTCTCAGGTCAGAACTGAGTGCATGTACATGGGGGTGTGTGTGCAGTGGCCACCTGAGCGGGGTCCCAGCAGACCATGTCCTCCACAGCTCTGCACCCACACAGAGATCTGCAGGAGCATGCAGACCCCATGGCTCCCACATGGAGATCCCCTTACCTCTTATATGGTAGGCGTTGAGTCCCAAAGTGGTCTCTCAGCCACACAGCCGTGGAAGAGCATCCCTGGTTTTAACTCACTAGTCAGTGCAGTTGGGTGACAGTCAGGTTCACCTAGGACTTCTTTTCCCGGCCTTGATCCCAGAGCCTCTTGATGTCACCCCCACCTCCTTCCCTGGCGTAGTGCCCAGGGCCGGCTGTAGGTCCCTGCAATGTGCCAGCAGGGTGTGATGCTGCGGGCTTAGAGGAGAGTCCTGCAATGGGTTGGGAGGGGTGCAGGGCTTCATCCAGCACACAGTGGGGTCTCTGCTCCTGCACAGGGCGGGCTGGAGAAACTGCTGGTGGGCTTCATATGTGACCAACGCTGCTGCTGCTTCTTCAGGTCATTTCTGAAGGAGCTGGCCTTGATGGGAGAGACGCAAGAGCGAGAGCGAGTGCTGGCTCATTTTTCCCAGCGCTATTATGAGTGTAATCCCAACGCCATCTCTTCGGAGGGTAAGAAACTGTGTGTCTGTGTGTGCGTCTGTGTTTCAAGGAGCCCATGTGTTCATCGGCTTGGTGAAGGTGCTCAAACTGAAACCAGAGAGGAGACTGAGAGCATGCACTGATGCCTTAGGAGACAGCCCTGGTTACAGAGATGTCATTTCCCACAAATGACAGATGCTTTAGATTTTAAAAAAAAGCACACCTGCTCCAGCTGGATCATGCCTAGTTAGGGCTCAACCCATCCTTAATTCTGACCTTGAGCAGATTAGCACAAGAGACGAGAGAAGGCCCTCCTCACCAAATAGACCCCAGCTCTCAGACCCTCGGCTCAGGGAATAGCCAGGTGAGAAAACTCGAGTGCCCAGCACTCGGGGTGGCACAGACACCCACTTTGTACCATCTCATGTCTTTGTGCCTCTTCCATGTGCATTCACATGCTGGTTCTGCTCTGGGCTGGCTCTGGGGCAGGTGAGGTTTAGGCTGCCTGGCTGGTAGAGGGTTGTGCAGGTCCCACCTTGCTGTGCTAGGAGCACTGCAGGATTCGCTGCAGCATCACTGCCTGGCTGAAGGGGCTGCAGGCTTGGAAGGGAGTTTGTATGCTCAGGTTTGGGACCAGCTTTTAATTCAGTGACCTACTCACCCGCGTGCTGCCAGCACTGTGCTGACTGCTGTGTGCCTCGTGTGCCCAGGGTGGGAGGAGCGGGCTTGGGGCTGTCTTGGGGGCTCAGAGCCCCCGTGTCCTGCCCGATATGCCAGCGGGCTGGAGCACCAGCTGCTGGGCTGAGCTGGGAGCTCTAATTCCTGTCCTGTGCTTGTGCTGCAGACGGAGCCCACACCCTCACCTGCGCCCTGATGCTGCTAAACACAGATCTGCATGGACACGTAAGTTCCCGCTGCCATCAGCCCCGTCTGTCCCCTGCTCTGTCTGTCTCCGCTGCCCTGAACCACAAGTACAGGACCCTGGACCCACAAGGGCTGGTCACCCCTAACATGACTGGGGAGGAGAGAAGAGAAAGGCTGGATGAGAGAAGGAGCTGGTGCAGAAGAGAGTGGGCCTTTGGAGGAGACACACTGAGCTGGAAGATGTGGAGGTGGGATGAGGACAGAAAATGAAAGTGGACAGGGAGAGAGGGTGGGAGTGAGGCTCCAAAACCAGCTGCTGTGGGAGCAGGTAGCACCAAACTTAAAGGAGGCTATATTTAAGGCTCCTGGAGTCTAGGCAAAGCTGACAGCTTCCCCACACCTTCAAGCAGCCTCCCTGAGACCTGGCTGGTCCCTCACCCCACTGCAGAGAAGGAGGGGTCTGTTCCTGGGCTGTGGGACCTGCTCCAGCCAGCGCTGTCCCCCTGGCCTGAAGGTAACTTCCTATATTTCTCTCTCCCTGGCTCTCCCAGAACATCGGGAAGAGAATGTCCTGCTCTGACTTCATTGGCAACTTAGAGGGGCTCAACGGAGGCACTGACTTCCCCAAGGAGCTGCTCAAGGTAAATTCAGTCACTCTCCCTGGTTAGCCAAGCAGCAGGAGCAAAAGCAAGAGCTTTGGGCAGGATCACATGGATGGCTATGTGGGATGTAATGAATGCAACCATCCTCCTGCAGGAACAGTGGTGGTCCCTTGGCCTGCAGCTTTCCTCCTGCTTTGCTGAGGGGAACGTGGGCTGCCTCATGCTGCCAGGAGGACACCAGAGCTCCGGCTGGGGTCCTGATGGCCTCGCCGCTCTTGCTCTGCCTGCACCGTGGGGAGGGGGGCACATGTCAGGGCAGTTTACTAGGGTTGGTTTGCCCAGCTGCAGCCAGAGGCTATGTGGTGTTGATCCCCTGGTACTCAGCCCTTCCTGGCTCCCTGGAGCACTGAAACCCAAAGCCATGGCCTGGCCCTAGGCCTGGAGCCATCTCTGGTGGCTGAGGGAACGTTTCTGGTGACATGGGCAAGGCATCGCAATGGGGAGGGAGGGCTGGTGGTTAAAGTCCTGGAGTTGGGAACTCACTGCACTGGTGTGACTGGGGGGATTTCTGCCTTCTTACTGCCTGATCCAGTTCCCAATGGGGCTTGGGCAGGGAGGGCAGCGTTCAGTGAGCACCTCCAGCCTCAGACTGCTGCGCTTCTCCGGCATTGCCTGTTCTCAGGAGGGTTTTCTGAGCTGCCATCTCCCTGTCTCGGGCCCTGGGAATAGGATTAGCTCCCATGAGGCCTGCAGGGTAGAAACCATTGCTGTTGGTGAAGCACTACAGTTGGCAAATACTCGTGATGTGGAAGATGGGTTCCCACAGGGTGCCGGAGCCACAACACGGGGAGATGGTCGATGAAAAAAGGCAATGGAGGGTGAAAAGCTGAGCTCACTTTTCAGCCTCTGTGGGTCTATTCCTGGCTGCGTCGCTCACCCCATCATTAAGGGGTTACCAGCAGCGCTCAATAGGGCTGTCCTCCCTCTCAGCCCACGCTTTACCAGTAAAAGGAGTTACTCAGGAAAAATTCTCCTCTAATTTTAAACCCGGCTCCAGAAAAGGCTTTAAGCACCTGAAATGGAATAGAAACGTCAAAAATGAGGACCCCAAACCCCTGCCCTCCAGTGCCCTAGAGCATCCAAGCTCTGCATGCTCCTTGGCATGCCCCCTTGGCAGCCCCCGGCACCCCACGGTTGAGTACCCCCACTTCAGGCACCGCTGCATCCCTGTTAAACTTCACCCCCAAAAGTACCAGCAGTTTAAACATGCGAGATCAAGTTATCCCATCAGATCCCAGCCAGTGGGAAACAGGGCAGCGAGCAATTGCCACAAAGCTACACGCTTTCTCTCACGAGTAGGGGACAAGACCTCTGCTGGGTGTAAGGCAGCGGGGGGAGGCTGCAGCGCTGCAGCACAGCCCCGCACATCTTTGCCCGCAGCCCAGCAGCAGGGAGGCTGCTCTGCTAAAAATGGCCTATTCCATCTGCAGCTGCGGTGCTTCCCACTGCCGCTTTTCAGCCGCCTCTGTACGGGAGCCGTGCTGGGGAGGGGGAGCGAAAGGCAGCACGGAGGAACCACACGCGGGGCAGGCTGCAGCTCCTCGCTGGAAGCACTGGTCTGCTTCGGGGAGCCCATGCCCGTGCAAGGGGAAGTGGGGTCCCGGGGCAGGTGAGATGGGGAAAGCGCTGTCAGCCTGCGCTGGGGAGGGGGTCAGCAAGGAAGGGTGCCTGAAGGGGGTGTGCCTCTCCTGGCCAGTGTTTGCCAGGCTCAGCCTGCTCTCTCCCTTCTGCCCACTGCTTTTGACTGCTTGGGTCCCCATGCAGGCTCAGGGGACAGAGAAATGGGGAAAGGCTGTCCTGCTCCTCTCTCTGTGGCAGCCTGCGCTAGCCCTGTTACCCCGGGTAGGATGCCGCCTCCTCGGCAGACCTGGCTGGCAGGCCGTGTCTGGGGACTGAGGCGCCCGTGCAAGCGTGCCACACAGCTGGCTGGCTAATTTTAGCGCTCCAGGAGCACACGCATTTCCTAAGGGCAGCAGAGGAGGGGAAGGGCTGGCAGGCTTCAAAGGAGCTTCCCAAAGCTCAGGGCTGGGTCTTGGGCATCTCTTGATAGTGCAGAAGAAGGATCCTGAAGGCTCTTTCAAGCCTGCCTGGGGAGATAGTGCAGGCTGCTACCCCACAGGCTTCAGAGCTGGAGGGCTGGAGTTGGCCCCTACCCACAGCACTCACCACTGGGGAAATGGGGACAGCAGGGGAGGACCTAGGTGGCTGCAGGGCACACGAGGCCACCATCCCCTGTGACTCTGGGGACAGCATCAGGAATAGACCTGTGGGGATCCTGGATGCTCCCCTCATTTCTGGCTGCAGGGAGCCCCAAGACAAATGCAGCATGATGCCTGAGAGCGGGTGGCAGCCTGAGTCAGATGAGAACTTTATCTGCCACTAGATAATACATGTAAACAATCCCAGTTTTATGCAGAAGAAATGAAAGCACTTGAGAGCTTGTGCTTTCACAAGCTGAGCACTGCGTCCCCCCTCACTGGCAGTGCCTCTCCGTGCCCTGCACGGCACTGCTGCTGGAGCTGAGGCAGCGATGCCTACCACCACTCAGATGCTGCTCCTGGAAATCCTTTCTTCTGGCTCTGAAAGCTCCCCTGGAGAATCATGCTCCACAGGCAGGGCTGCCCAGCTTTCTGACTTGGGTGTCCACCCCCCCAGGACAGGGAGCCGTGCCGGGGATATAAGAACCCGTATAATGCTGTGCCCAAGGATGCCCATGTCTGCAGGCTTAGACCTGAACTCCTGTTGCCAAATGAAGGCAGCTGCGCGCCCCACAAGGAAGGAGGTGAAGCGGGACATTCTGGAGCTGGTGATATTTTGGTTAGCTCTTGAGATGTTGCTCTTCTCTTGTCAGTATGGTTTTAGCCCAGGCCCCCTGGGATTTCACTCACTGTTGCTGGTTGTCTGTTATATTTCAGATGTGGATTTGACCTTTACATGATTGATCACTTTGTGGAGCCTTAGCTCTTCCCCATCTTCCTCAGTCTTTTAGCTTAACCTTGTGCTTTGCTGGTTGGTACCAACACAGTAGGACCAAGTCAGGCCCCATTTCTCCCTGGTGCTGCTTAGTGATTGCAGGAGTGAGCCAAAATTGTGCTGCCTTCCAGCCCATGAGCCGGAGCACTTCATAGATGTTAATGAATTAAGCTTGACAATGCAGTTGGGTCCCTGGGGGAGGAAGGTAGGATGGGCCCCCACCTTCCAGCTTGGAGGCACAACGGCAGGGCTCAGACGCTCAGAGTGCTGGGTAAGCGATTAGCAATGTGGGAAGAAAGCCCCAGCTCCCACCTCTGAGTTATAATCACAGGAACGCTTGCTCAGTCTAATCCCCCAGGCTATTTTTTATTTTTTATTTCCCTGTTTCCCCTGGGAGCAGTTCACTGCCCTGGCCCTGTCTCCCACCGCTCCCCCGGCCTCAGGGGCAGCCCAGCACATCTGATGGGCTGGGCACCCATGCCCCCTCCCTCGCAAGTTTTGCCCGGCGATCACTATGCCAAGCAGCCAGGACAGAGTGGAAAATTTCCCCTTCTCCCCTGGCCACATCTCCTAGTCAGTCAAGCCTAACTGAATTACGCATCGATCCTCATGCCTTCTGCAAGGATGCTCAGCCCTTTGCTTCTTCACGGGAACAGCTGCCTGGAGCATCTACGTCCTGCCCTTAACCAGCCGGGCGGCTCTAGCAACTGATTTTTCTGGTCTGACTTCGAAGGAATGGGCAGGAGGTGTAAGTGTGGGGTGGGCACTGAAGATGGAAGGTCTGAGATCTCCTACCAGCTCAGCCCTTTGGAGGTCCCTGGTGCAGGCTGGGCTGCAGCAGCAGCTCTGAAGCCTGCCCAGCTGGCACAGAGTGGAGGTGCCCCCTGCCCGAGGGAGCCCAGCAAGCCCCTGAGATGTCACCACCGCTGCCCCCCGGCCCCATGAGCCCCGGAGTGTCCAGCCACCAGCTCCCGCTCCCCCTGCTAGGGCGGAAAGGAGGCAGGGCGGGCCAGCTGGTGCACCGGGGGCAGCTCCGGCAACTCGTGTGGCATCAGCGCCAGGGACGGTGCCCCACCACGCGGGATGCCCGCCGCTGCCTCCGCGGGCCCGGCCCCACCGCTCGGCTCGGCTCGGCCCCGCTCGGCTCGGCTCGGCTCGGCCGGGCGCCGCGGGTCGCCATTGGCTGCGGCGGGCGGGGCGGGGCGGGGCCCCGCCTCTGTCGGGCGGCAGCCGCCGAGCCCTGCCCCGGCCCGGCCCGGCTTCAACAGGCGGCGGCGGAGCGGGCCGCGGCAGGCAGGGCAGGCAGGGCCGGGCAGGGCCGCCGGGCGCCCCGCCGCCCCCCCTCCCGCCGCCGCCGGCAGGATGATCGGCGTCAACAGCATCAACAGCAGCGCGGGGCGCATGCGGTCCCGCTCCATGTGCTCGGTGCGCTACGGGCGCAACTACCGCGGCGTGGAGACCTTCTGCTACGGCTGGCCCCAGCGCTCCCGCACCCTCAAGCCGGTGCTCTACACCGACCTGGTGGTCAGCCGCCTGCAGAACCGCCGCAAGAAGAAGCCGGTAAGCGGCGGGCCGGGGGAGCGGGGGGCGCGGCGGGGGGATGCGCAGCGCCCTGCGCTCCGGCGGGGACACGGGCGGACGGACGGACGGACACGCCCGGACAGCTGCCGGCCTGCCCGCTGCGAGTGCCTCAGCCCCTGGCATGGATGTAGCGAGCAGCCAGCCCCATCTCTCTTCCCCTGCCCGCTTTCTGCCGAGACGGGTCCCCATCAGCCCCCCCCCTCCGCCCGAGGGTCCCCGTCTCCAACCCTGCCGTCCTCCCCCCATCCCACCCCGAGCACGGGCGGAGCGGGAACACGGCAAGACCTGGGTGACATTGCGCCGCTTACGATGGTTTGACAGCAACGCTTGCTTGAAAACATCGCTGCGAGAAGAATCCAGGACAGAGCCGTACCGCTGGGACCAGCCCTCCAGCTTAGCATAAGTGACAAGCTCTGCGGGCTCCCCGCCAAGGGCTGCGCTGAGCCGTGCCAGCCCGGCCAGGACACACTGGCACCCAGCTGGGGTGGTGGGGAGAGCCGCAAGGCAGCACGGAGGGGCAGCGCCACAGCCCCGGCTCCCAGCCGAGCGGAGCTGGAGAGGAAGGAGTGGCTACCTGGACAAAAAAGGGCTTTTTACTGCCGAGAGCTTGCTTGATGTGAGCCGGCATCCGTTTTGGAGGTGTTACGCTGGTGTGCGTCTGTCCTAGGTGGGGAGAAGTGAACAGGCTGTCTCTGGGTGCATCCTACCTCGGTCGGGTGCCTGCATGTGGTGTAGCGGCGAGAGAAGAGTCCTCGCTGGCCCCCGCGTTGCAGGCAGGCTGAGGCAAAGCAGGCAGGGGTACCCCAGAGCTGCCTGGGCTGCCTCCGTCGTCAAAACCAGCCCGATGGGGACATCAGGGCCGTGACAAGCCGCGACGCTGTCATAGCGCAGTACGGTCTGGGGGCAGCATTAAGTTGTGACGCACTCGGATGGAAACATGCAGTTCAAGGGGAGATACTCGGTCGCTGCTTCCCGCACTGTGGGGTTGCGCTGGGAGGGGTAGAGGGGTCTGCCGTCCTTAGGGTGGGTAGTTGGCAGGGCAAGCAATGTTTTAAAAGATGCTGTTGCAGCTTATGATGTTGCTGAATCGAAAGTATGGGGCAGGGATGGGTAGCCATCTCCCGCTGCCTGCCATTGCTGCCTGCAGCAAAGCAGAAGGTGATGCACGGGACACTGTCCCCGTGGCAGCCCACCCAATGGGGAAAGAAGTCTGTCCCCAAGTCACTCTGTTCTGTGTGCATGCAGGACCCACTCTGCAGTGGAGGGGAGGACACGGGGTGTGCGCAGCAGGGTTGGTGCCTGCCAGGCGATGAGTTGTTCTTGAGCATGGGTTGTGCATGCTGGGCAGGCAGTGGGGGTGGAGGGGGGAGGGGGCTGTTAAGGTGAGTAAGGGACCTGACATAGGTTTGGTTCCCACTGATACACATGCCTGATCTGACAGTGCCATTCATATCTGTGCAGCTGGAGGGTCTGGGTGCCTGGGAGACCTGTCAGAGCTTTGTGGCTGAGTGTAGAGAAAGATATTTTGCTAAGGAAAAGTTGGGGAAAGTGAGCGATTGAGTTCTCGTATTGAAATGCTGCCAGGCATGGAGAGAGGCAGAATGACTGCAGGGAGGGTGCTTGGTGGCTGTGAAGTCTGTCTTGCAGAGTGTCACGCAACCGTGGCTGGTCACAAGGCTGGAAGGAGGATGCACAAGGCATCTTGCAGCTCTGAGAGCCTGAGCACTGTTGCTTAGCACAGGAACCAGCAGACTAGAAGGGGGATTTGTCTGTAAGGGTTATGATCCATAAAAGAGGCACCCCAGAAAGGGTTAAAACCCTCTGCTGGAGGCCTAAATTCATGCCTTAACCCTCCTCTGTTACTTGAGTGCTGGGCTACAGCCCTTGGTACAGTCCTGTCTGTGCCAAAGCTGTGTCCAGGCCAGCTTGCTGCCCGGCTTCCCAAACCAGCCCTGGATATCCCCTCTGGTCTGCTATGAGCTGGGGAGCTGAAGGGGGATGTTTTCTCCCTACCCTACTTGCGTAGGGCTCTCCCCAGTGGGGCTGGCGCTAAGGCTGGGCTGGAGCACCGGAGCTACCTGCCTCTTGCCCAGTGCAGCTCCTCACCCCTCCTGGGGACGTTTGCTAGAGCAGGACTTGGGGACATTCTCTTAGCCTGCTTTCAGGAGGGAGGGCACCAAAGAAAGATGATGTTGGTTCAGTTAGAGATCCCACTGGGACAGTATATTCCTAGGTCTCTTCGGCGTTGCGCATGTCTAGGGTAGAGCTGGCTTGCCCTGCATGCTGCAGCAGTGAGCTCATAACCCGTCGATGACAGAAAACCCCAACCACGCTTGGGATTGGCTGTGGTGGCATGGGGACAGTGTCCTGCTTTCTCTTGGGCAGTGCTTGCAAGTTCAGAGCTGCCAAGAGGTGCTGTGCTTTTGGCCCAGGGGGAGTGAATCCACAGAGGGAAGACAGCCTGGAGAGAGGGACCTGCTCGGCGATGAAACCGGTGTCTCTGGTCTCTGCTGATGTGGTTGTGAGTTAGGCTTCAGGAGCCTGCACCACCTGTGGTTCCCCAGCAGAAACAGTCCGTTCACCAAAGAGCCTGGAGTTTACTGGACTGACGGGCAGTGATACTGCCATGGGACTGCCACGGGACCAGAAAAGCTGGATGGGCTTTGTGGCTGGAGTGCATCTTCTCAGCGAGGACTTGGGCTGAGTCCACCAGCTTTGTTCCTAAGACCGGTGTTGGCTGGGGGTGGTGTTTAGCCAAGCAGAGTCTTGACAGGATTTAAGTGTCGATGTAAAGCTTTGCATTGACCTCTCAATCCCCCCAGCCCCTGCTTTGCCTCACTGTCTCCCCACATAGGAGTGCTGAGCAGCCCCTGCTCCCTGTCTCTGAGGTGGGGGTACTTGGCAGCTCCTGCCCGCAGCAGGCTTGTGGGATGCTCTCAGGGCTTGTAGCAGGGCAGCTGGAGCCTTCTGAAGCCACAAGGCAGTTCAGACTTTGAAGTGTGCGCCGACAATCCCAGAGCCCAGGTTTTTGTAGTGCAGTGCTCTGCCGGGTTGTTCTCCGGCACTATGCTGTCCAGAATTACTCCCTGAGCATCTTCTGACATCAGCTTGTTCACTCAGCGTTTAGCAGCAATCCTCCCGCAAGCCCTGCATGGAGCTGGGGGCCTGGGGACTGCAGTCCCCTCCCGCAGCACCTTGCCCTGACCTCCAAAATCCCTGCTCAGCTGGCTCACGTCTCTTTTTCTTGGGGTGCGGAGCCGACCCCTCTCTGTATCGTCAGGGTGAAAGCCAAGCCATGCGTCCTGTCCTGCCTGCTCTTTTCGAGGAGCTTTTCTGCAGTTTCCAGTCCCCACTTCTCTATGCTGGTTTTCCAGTCTCCTTTTTGTGTCTGTTGGTTCTCAGCATCTCTTGGTTGCATCCCTGGCAGTAAGATCCCTTTTCTTCTGTTTCCCTTGGCAATTCCTTATCATCTGCATTGCTCTGAGACACCTGCTTCTCCCCCTGCTCTGCTCCCAGGTTATGTTCTGCAGGACTTTGGGTTGAGTTTTTTTTTTCCAGGCTCTTCTCTAGGTCTCTTTGCAACCTGTGCTCTTCTGGCCACCTCGCTGGCAGCCCTCCGGCAGGTACCCCCTGCTCGCACCTCAGCATCCTGCCCCGCTGGCACTGGGGCTGCACAAATCGGGACAGGGTCTAATCTCCTCTTGGGCAATGAGGCCGTACCCCCTCCGTGAGCCTCCTGTCTTCCCAGGAGAAAAGTGAACCCCGCTTTCTGCCTGCAGATCGGGGCGATCCCTTTCATCCTCTGAGAAACAAGTTGATGCTGTGCCAGTGTTTCCCTGACAGGGAAGAGCGGGAGGAGCCAGGTCCCTGCTCCGTCCTGGCTGCTGCGCCTCTTGGGGAAGTGATGGATGTCCCTTCTCCAGACACCACTGGGGCCTGTTTGCTGGCCGGCTTTCCCGGGCCCCTGCACGCCTCCAGTTGTACTTTCTCAGCCACCAGCAAGATCTCTCGGCAGCAGTCTCTGGCCCAGTGATGGATGTTGACAGCTGCCTGAACAGGCTGTGCAAGACTTGATTATTTTGCTTAGAGGATGATGCCTTCCAGATCTTGCTCTGAAGCCCTCTTCGAGTGCTGTGTTGAAACCCTCTCTGGAGCCTCCCAGGCTGCAGAATGGTGCCGAGCGCTCCTGGCTTGCACCCAGCTCAGACCGGACAAACGCTTGGGAGGGGGGCCCTGGAGCATCCTGCCGCAGACAGGCTCAGCTTGTTCCTGTGCTGAGATGCAGGCAGCAGGTCCTGCCTTGCTTAACTTGGTGGTGTTTGGGCTGGCAGAGAGGGCAGGGTGCTTGGGGGGTGCTGGGGAGGGGGTGGGGACAGGCCACAGCCACCGCAAGCAGCAGCAGCCCAGCAGTAGGCAAACACCCATCCTGCCTCGACCAGCCATGAGGTCCTTTGAGGTCTTCATGAATGATGGTGTGCTGGTGTCTCTGCAATTCCCAGGCCAGTGCCCTGCTGAAGCCTATCCTGAAACTTAAGTGTGCTCCTGGGCAGCCTCCCTCCATCGCTGTGGAGCACTGGGTGCTGCCACAAGCCGGCCTCTGCCAGCCCAGGACAGACGGCCGATGGCAGGGAGGTCGCTGGCTGTGGTGTGTTGTGGCATGGAGCTGCTGGAGGTGCTGGGGCAGGCTGAAGTCCTGCCAAGCAGGGTGCAGGCATGCACCATCGAAGTCTGGCCCAAAGGCTTGCTCTCCTGGGGCCTGGGTCTCCTGAAGGCCATCCCTTTGGCCAGCTTGGGACACCCTGGAGCGGGGAGAAGTGGATCTCACAAGGGACTGGAAATGTTTGGCACACCTCCCCGACATGGTGCTAATGGTGTGCCAGTGTCGTGGGCAGGCAGAGAGGGAGGGGAGGAGAGGTGAGACTGCCAGGGCCGTGCTCCAGCACCACGCTCAGAGTGCGTGTGGGTTTGCAAGTGCTGTGGTGCCCAGGAGAAGGTACCTGTAGACCTGAAACAAGGCTAGTCAGCTGGCCAGGCTAGGGTGGGGCTGGAGCAGGATGAACTGGCCTGGGGCTACTTTAACCTCCAGTGCCCCTGAGCCTGCCTGGTGTGCCCCCGCTGTCCCCGGAGTGGCTTCCCTGACCTGGCACCACTCTCCTGCTGATCCCCCGCTCTTCTCTCCGCAGGCGCTGTACGGCTCCATCAAGAACGAGAAGCTGCAGTGGGCCATGTGAGTATCCCTCTCGGGGGATGCTGCTGCCCGGTGCTGAGCAGGCAGCAGAGCCACCCTGCCAGCACGGGGGGCTTCCTCGCCCCTGCTGCCCTCCTTGCCCGACCATCACCCTGTCCTAGAGGCTCCATCAGCTGTGATGCTGCAGGGCTGTGAGGATGTGGGATGAGTGGAGATGGGATGGGATGGGGGTGCCTAGAGAGCTCCGGTGGCAGTGTACCCCTGGCTGCCCTCAGCACCTCAATGAGGACCTCTTTCCCTGCATGCTGGGGGAAGGCTGCCTGAGGCCACCTCCCCGCAGCTTTGGCATTGCTTCGTGCCTTGGTGGCCGTGCCCAGGGTGGGAGCGGGCAGGCTCTAGGAGAGCCATGGCTGTGCCGGGGCCCCGCAGGGTGCCTGCACCCTCGCCCACAGCTGCCATCTCCAGCAGCAGGAGCGGCAGCGCCCGCGCTGCGGGGATTAATCAGCCCGGCGGTACCGCCAGTGCTGAGCCAATGCGCTCGGGCTGCTGCCATGGAGACGCCGGCAGATGCTGAGGGGTTTAATTAGCAGCGAGCGGGTCTGAGGGAGGGGGGCGGCAGCAGCTCTGGGCTCCCACATCTTCCTGCCGGGCGGGGGGAGCGGCACCGATGCAGCCTGCCCGCAGTGCGAGGGGCCATGACCTGGAGCCCTGATGCTGCCCGAGGCCCCCACACCGCAGGCTCCCTGCACACCTCTGCTGGTGACTCTGAGCCCCATAGCCCGGCTGCTGCCCTGAAGGAGTGGGGAGCACAGACTAGGTCTCTCCTTGAGGGGGTTTCCCTCTAGACCCTCCCTCCTGCCAGCTCCTGCCTTCGAGCCTGTACACCACGGGCCAGGGGGGCTGTGGTGGTGCCAAGACCCAGGGCACTGGTCCTCCATAGCCCCTGGCTCGTCAGCTTGGCCGGCATCAGTCCCAGCCCTGTCCAAAAATGCTCCTCGCTGCCTGGGGCAGGCAGTGTCCCCCCGCACCCTGAGCAGCAGCAGACATCCCCATGCCTTGTCTTTCGAGAAGCCAGGCAGCACCTCAGCTGCCAGCCTAGAGGGGCGGGAGCACAGAGGCATGACTGGGTTTGGGATGCTCTCCAGTGGTGATGGGAGACTGCTCAGCCTGGTCTGCCTCTCCTGGCCTCCCTTTCAGAAACCAGGTCTGAAAGGGGCACCGGCAGGTGGGAGGCTTGGTATTTGCTTTCCCCAGCAAGGTCACAAACCCTTTCCCCACTCAAATCTGTGCCTGGCAGAGATGAGGAGGAGCTGAGGAAATCCCTCTCGGAGCTGGCAGACCCCAACCCTAAGTCCTTCAAGCGCATCAGCAGTTGCAGTAACCCTTTTCTGGACTTCTCCCAAGACTCCAGCATCGCCACCTACAAGCATGGACTGTTAGTGCGCAAGATCCACGCTGATCCCGACTGCAAGAAAAGTAGGTGCCTGGGGAGCCCACAGGAGGGACTCGGGGCAAGAGGGCACTGGTGAGCTCCGGAAACCCAATGGGGAGCAGGGCAGGAGTCACTACGTTAAGTCTGACTGTAGCATCATGCCAACCTCCAGCATCAGCCCCCTGCGCCCTGTCTGTCTGGCTGTGCTGGGCATAATTCAGCCCCCAGGCTGGGGAGCCTGAAAGCCTCTTCCTGCCCACCCACCCCCACCATCAGGGCTGGGCAGAGGCTGAGATGGCAGTGGGCAGCGCAGCCCTTGCCCGCAGCGCTGGGAAGGGGCCAGGTGGGGAGGTGGGGTGGGCTCCCTGAGGCATGCACCCTTGCCACAGGATGGCGGGGATGAAGGAAGGAGTCCTGTGGTGCAGCAAACAAGCCACACAGTGGGCTGCTACTGGTTGGGCGCTGCCAGGCACGTTCACTGTTTCCACCATAAAATCCTCTCTAAGCCCTGGTCTTCTAATGCCGCCTTGATCTGATTAGATGCAGCTGCCCTTCAAAGCCAGCATTACCTGGCGGGCAGCACCGCCTCGTCCCCATCCCCGAGCAGGGCAGCAGCAGTGAAGCTGAGTGCGGGCAGCGAGGCAGGGAGTGCAGCAGCGCTGGCCCCGGGAGGCAGCAGGCGGCCCCCCTGCCAGCAGCACCATCTGCCAGCCACGCGGCCGGCACGGGCTCAGGTGCGCGGGGACAGTCCTGGCGTGCTGCCTGTCCCGGGGGTGGGGTGACGTGCACTGTGGCAGGGCTGGCTGGAAGAGGATGGGGGGGAGATGCCTTCCCCCTGCTTGGTGCTGGGGCTGATGTCTGGGCTGCTCTCTTCTCCCTGGCAGCACCCCGAGGGAAGCGCGGCTGGAAGCCCTTCCATGCCATCCTGAAGGGGATGATTCTCTACCTGCAGAAGGTAGGCGGCAGTGGGGCCACTTGCGTCCGGACCAGGGAGAGGGATCCTCCCCAACCCAGGGAGGGAGGTCACTGCAGTCCCAACAGCAGTGAGAGAGGGGCTCCCATGCATCCCAAAGCCCGTCCTAACCAGAGTCAGCACTATTCCTGCTTGAACCATTGCCTGGGGCAGCAGAGGTAGTGGCATCTCTGTTCCTGGCACACTTGGGCTTGGACTGGGTGGTGAAAGTGGCTCCCAACTGAGAGCCCTGCATCTGGGGGCTTGGCTGGGGAGAGAGGAGGCACTGCGGTCTTTGCCCTGGGGGGATGTTGGGCTGCAAATCCAGCTGCAGGGCAGTGGGGAACAGCCACCATGCTGTTGCCAAGCCTATGCAACCGGGTTGTGCAGCCTTTCCCCATGCGTGTAGCATAAGCTGGAGGCAGAGCTTGCAGCAGCCTGGTGGTGGGTGATCTCCAAGCCCCATCACTGCCAGCACTTGCCTGCAGTCCCCACGGCCTCATAGAGCTGACTCATGGTGGGGTGCATCCCTAAACTGGCTCTGAAATGCTTTGTGACTGGCAGGAGGAGTATAAGCCAGGGAAGGCTCTGGCAGAAGAGGAGCTGAAGAACGCTATTAGCATCCACCATTCACTTGCCACACGGGCATCTGACTACAGCAAGCGACCCAACGTCTTCTACCTCAGGACAGCTGACTGGAGGATCTTCCTCTTCCAAGCACAGTGAGTCCCCAGGATCACTGGCTGGGCCCCATGCTGGGGCACAGAGGTTCATCCAGCTGGGGCAGAGGATGGGATGGAGCTTAAGGTCACATTGCTTTCTCCTGTACTGGCCCTTTCTGGAAGGAAAGGGACCTGATGTCAGCGCTGTGCTTTGCCCCAGCTCTTCTTCCCACCCTAATGGGCTTGCAATGGCCCAGGTCTCTGGGGGCAGAGCCGCAGGTGCCGTGGCTGGCCAGGGCCAGGCCTGGGGGAGACGGATCTCATCTGAAGAGCAGGTCTTTCTGCCTGTGACATGGATAATGCCACTTAGAGCCTGTCTGTGGTTTCACCTTTCTACCCAGGAACCCCGAACAGATGCACTCGTGGATCACACGCATCAATGTGGTGGCAGCCATGTTCTCTGCGCCACCCTTCCCCGCGGCCATCGGCTCCCAGAAGAAGTTCAGCCGTCCACTGCTGCCCAGCTCCTGCACCAGGCTGTCCCAGGTGGGCCGTGGTGTGGGTGCAGCTAAAAGCATGGGACAGACCCCCTGGGTCTGCTGGTGGCACTGTCCTCTGTGAAGGCACCCACGTGGTACCACGTGCCCAGCTGCCTCCCAGCGGGGTGCAGGGCTGAGGGAGCATGGCCAGGGAGACACAGAGCAAGTGGTTGCTGAGGTTGGGGACAGGCAGCAAGGTCTTGTTCCTGGTAGCGGGGATGGGAGACAGGCGATGGAGTGAGACTGTGAAGGAGAACGTGGTCCCACACCACAGCTTGCAGGGTCCTGCCAGGGCCAGGACCTTGAAAGACAACTGGCCGGGGGGATTAGCTGGCACTCACGCGTGCCAGGACAGTTATTCATAGAGCAGAAAGGATTTAAAAAAAACCACCAGCCTAGTTTTAGCGGGGATTAAATTCTTCTGCTTTAAGATTGCAGCCAGCCCCCTGCGAGGCGGGAGCAGATTGCCCCCAAGGGCCTGTGCTTTTGCCTGCCACTTTAAAAAAACCCACAAAAACAAAATAACCAAAATCAAACCCAGTAGCAGAAGCTGAGATCCTGGCTGGACCTAGCAAGGGAAAAACCTGTTCTGGCCCCAGCCAGCTCACACTGCTGAGAGGGCAGAGCTGAGGGCAGAGCGGGCCACTGACATTGTGCCACCCTTCCCCAGGAGGAGCAGGTGAAGAGCCATGAGACCAAGTTCAAGACGATGTCAGCGGAGCTGCTGGAGCATCGCTCCTCGCTGCCTGAGAAGAAGGTGAAGGGAAAGGAGTATGAGGAGCTGAAGCAGAAGGAAGAGTACCTGGAGTTTGAGGTGAGCTGGGAGACCCCCCCTCTGCCCCCACCCCCCTCTGCCCCCAGCCCCTCTGCCCCTGTGTGCTTGGCCATCCTGAGTGATGGGACACCCTGTCCCTGTTGGCTGAATTGCACTGTGCAGCTGCATCATCCAGGACCACGAGCCCTGCCCTGGGATGCTGGCTGGGGGGGCAGGGGCCACAAGCATCCCCTCACCCTGGGATGCTGGCTGGGGGGCAGGGGCCACAAGCATCCCCTCACCCTGAGATGCTGGCTGAGGGGCAGCACTCAGCTTGCCAACCCCTCTCTCTGCTGCACTGTGCCCCTCAGAAATCCCGCTACGGCACCTACGCCATGCTGCTGCGGGCCAAGCTGAAGGCTGGCTCCGAGGACCTGGCAGCATTCGAGTCCACCCTCTTCGACGCAGCAGGAGGGGAAGACGATGGCCTGAAAAAGTGCCGCTCCAGCCCCTCGCTCAACGCAGAGCCCTCCGGCACAGTCACCAAGGTGAAGCGCAACGTCTCAGAGCGTGCTGGCCGCCAGCCCCCTGGCCACCCCCAGAAGTCATAAGCAAGGGGCATTGCATCAGCCGCCCGTACTGCAGCTGCGTTCCTGCCCCCCCTACCCCTGGCGCTGGGGTAGAGGCCATGCAGCACGGAGATGCAGACCCTGCATGAGTCCATCCATCTGCGGCACGAGCTGGGGAGGTGACAGCTCTTTCACAGCCACCAGCACCAGCAAGGCAGGGCCACAGCCCCTCCAACGGAGACGATGGCAGAGCAGGATAGTCCCTGGTCCTTGCCTGTGGGAGGTGCCCGCACTGTTGGCCCCATCAGACTCGTTCCTCCCTCTCCTTGTCCTGCACTTGGCTGCAGGACCCAGTCCCCCTGCCCCAGGGAGGGGGAACAACCAAAACCCACCTACTGGGCTCAGTTCTTCAGTGGTTTAAAAAAAAAAAAGACAAAACCGCAGCAAAACAAAGCCAGTGGCTGCTTTTTCTCCATCTCCGTTGTGCCATGGGGAGCAGACACAAGGGGGCCAGCTCTGGCCTGTCCCCTCTCCTGGGGCTGGTGGCCAGGGGAGCCAGGGCAATGGCATGTGGCCCCTTCCCTGCTACCCCAGCCACCTCTGCACCCTCCCTGCTTTCTTACAACTTTTGAACGGTTTTTGTGATACAGTTTTGCACTTTTTAGTACCAGATCGAGCTGACCACCAGGGAGGGGTTTTGGGGGCTACTTTTGATGCTTTTTGGGAACTGTTTAAAAAAAAACAAACAAAAACCACAAACACAGCCATGTCCGGTAGGCACTGACCTCTGGGGGAAGAAGGTTTTTACACAGACTCAGGGGGACATCTTTCCCACCCCCCCCAGCAAGCTGACCATGGCCTCCTGCGTGTGCTGCTGCCTGTTCCCCAGCCCTGCTCCGGCACCAGCAACCCTTTGGAGAGAGACAGCCCTGTGGGTGCTGGCACCAAGGAGGCAGCCTTGGGATGACAGCACTTGTGGCTGCACAGGGGGCTGATGTGCCTGCCGGTGCTTCATGACCTCCCCCAGCAGCCTGGACTGGCCCCATTTGCACCACCTGCGTGTGAGCATCGTACCCGAGCCATGCTGGGCAGCAGCGTGTAAGTACTCCCAGTGGGGAGGTGACCCCTGAAGCCAGGGTTGACTTAGGGCTCCCCACTGCCCTATGGGGCTGGAGCCAACTTTCCTTTCTGTACTATTTCTTCAGTGCATGGCCAGGGCCTTGCAAAGCCTGGTCCGCAGCGCTGCAAGGTCCTCATGCTGCAGCAGCGGCGGTGCAGCCCCTTCCTCAGCCATGGGCTCCCTCCTTGCCAAGGTGAGGGGCAGGCCCCACCACCCCAGGGTGGGCTGGAGGAGGCTCGTCTGGAGAAAGGTGCCGGTGGTGGAGCATGGCCGCAGGAGTGCGCAGGGAGGGGTCCAGGGACAGTGGAAGGGCTGCAGGTAGGGGACTGGCACACGCAGTGTTCTCAGCTGCCTGGGACCTGGCTGGTTTCAGCACTGACTTTGCGAATGTGTCAAACTTTTTATTCTGCTCTTTTGAGTCTATTGCAAAAAAAAAAAAAAAAAAAAAAAGAAAAAAAAAGAAAAAAAAATAATCCACCCTTGCCCCAGGTGGCTTGGGGGGAGAAAAACCTTTGTACAGCTTCTTCTCTCAGTTACTGAAGTAAAACTTGCTCTTCACTTCTTGTGTGCGCTGTGGTTTCTCCCCCACGGTTGGGGACAGCCCCGGCATGGTGGGATGCTGAGGAGGGGCCGGCAGCTGCCTCCTTGCTGCTGGACTCCCAGCCCCAGGCAGGGCTCAGGGGGGTTACTGCCCGCCAGCTCAGGGCTAGGACTGGAGAGACGGAGGGCAAAGGCTAATGGAAACTGCGTCCCTTTATTCAGAAGAGGGACCATTAAATAAGAGCAGAGAGGGGCAGGAGCTGGCTGCATCCCATCCCCCTGAGTCCAGGCAGCTGGACCCCAAGTCCGAAAGGCACTTGCGTGGGCAGGGCAGAGTGGGGCACAATGTGGCCCCCCTCCAGCTGCCCCCCGGGGCGGGTGTGGGGGCTGCCAGCCCCTCAGTGCACCTGTGGCTGCTGGCTGTGGGGCAGCTCACCCCCTGGCCCTGGCTTCAGGGCCAGCGTGGGCGCCTGCTCCTCCTCCACCGACTCACTGCCGTAGGCACTGTCTTCCTTCA
Organism: Burhinus oedicnemus; assembly: GCA_008921705.1. Lineage (NCBI taxonomy): Eukaryota > Metazoa > Chordata > Aves > Charadriiformes > Burhinidae > Burhinus > Burhinus oedicnemus. The sequence goes on along the minus strand of VFFE01004492.1, from coordinate 11,116 downwards.
GCTCTGCAAAGCAAGGCCCAGCTGCTGTCAGTGACGGGGGGTCGGGGAGCAGTGGGGATACCCCCCCCAAGCCCCTCACTCTCTGTACCTGTGCTCTGCAGCTTCTCTAGCGCCTCAGTTTTGTGCAGCATCCTCACGGCCTTACGGAGCCCCATGGAGTCTAGTGCCTCCAGCAGCCCCCCCAGGCTGCCCCCCGCCAGCTGCAGAGAGAGGGCATTGAGTGGGGCCAACGGCCAGACAGGCAGGGGACAAGGGGGCACCCCGAAGGGGCACTGACCTCGTAACTGCGCAGGAGGCTGATGCTGGGCGAGGGGGTGTCCTTGTAGGTCTCCACCAGGCTGCAGAGCCCCAGGCGCTTGGCCAGCTCGATCCAGTCCGACCCGCTGCAGTCCTGGTTCAGCAGCTGCTCCAGCCCCTGCAGCGCCTCACTGTCCAGTGACAGGACGTTCCCTGCGCAGGAGAGGTGCCTCCGTCACACGCAGCCCATCCCTGCTGCCAGGAGGGTCCTGCCCTGCCCCGGCGTGGCACATTTGTGGGGAGAGGGGCTGCTCACCTGGCCGGGGGGCAGCGGGCAGCTCTGCCTCGGGGCCCTGCTGGGATGCCTGCAGCAGGATCTCCCGCACCTGCAGGACAGACACACAGAGGTCAGCATCACCCAAAGCACTGGCCAACCCACCCTGCCTCCCCATACCACGGCTCTGCCCAGGACACAGCAGGGCACAGACATCCTCACAGGAGCATCTCCTGGAGCTCTGCCCCCATCCATCCTGTGGCCACTGCAGAAATGCTCCCAGGGGGTTTGTACCCCTGTGTCGCACACCTTCTGGCTCCGAGTCAGGTCCAGAGGTGTGTGGCAGCGGCGCTGCCTGTGCCCTGCCCGCCCGTGCCCCTGTGCAGGGGGCTCGGGGTTGGTGCCATGCTCCACGGCCGGGGCCAGCTCCCCCAGCTCCATGGCCAGGTCCTGCTCCTCAGAGTCGGCGTCTGTGTCGCTGCTGGCCTCTGATGAGGACGGGCTCACGGGCTCGTCGTTCTCACACAGTACATCTGCCCCTGTCAGGGAAGGGTGGACTGAGCCCCCAAAAGGGCAGGTTGGCCCAGGGGTCTGCCCTGTGCCTGGGCACCTTCCGGCGTGGGCAGCCAGGGCTGCTGGGAAGGGGAAGAGAGAGGAGGGAGGGCAGCGCCTTACCAGCTTTGAGGAGCAGTTTGGTGAGGGTGGGGGAGCCCAGGCCAGCAGCCAGGTGCAGAGGGGTGTTCCCAGCGAAGGTCCGCTTGTTGACATCTGCTCCCAGCTATGGAGAAAGATGCGAGGCCGTGAGGATGGGCTGCCTATGCACTGCCCCCCCGCCCCCTGTCATTCTAAGACCACAGTGGACCCTCCACTTCTGCCAGGGCCCTGTGGGAGGCTGAGTCCCATCCCTGTCCCATAGCCACCAACCCACCAGCCCTGCCATACCTTCTTCACCAAGTGGGTGGCCATGTTCAGGTTCTCCATCTCCACGGCGAGGTGCAGCGGGGTCCTCCCACCCTGCCTCTCCACCGCATTCACATCCGCCCCCTTCCTGACCAGCAGGTCCAGGCAGGCCAAACTCTTTGCCTTCACAGCCAAGTGCACAGGCAGGAGGCCTGCAACAGGGGGAGAGGCTCAGCAGCCCTCCAGCCAAGCCCATGATGGCACCACTGGGCTCCTGCCCATCGTCTCCCAGCCCCGCTCACCATGGAAATTGGGCAGGCGGAGCAGGTGAGGGGCAGCCGAGCCCAGGTGGGCCAGCAGTGTCCTCAGCATCTCTTCATCACCAGCTTGGAGTGCCAGGTGCAGCAGGGAATTGCCATAGCGGTCCAGCAAGGTGGGGTCAGCGCAGGCTTGCAGCAGGAGCTGCACCACTTGGGGCTGCTTGGTGATGACTGCCAGATGCAGCGGTGTCTGTGGGATGGCAGCACCCCCTCAGTAGTGCTCACAGGAGGAGCCGAGTCCCGCAGCACCGTCCCTGTCAGCATGGCTGCACCGTGCTCAGCCCTGCAGCCTCCCCATAGCAGGAGCAGCAACAGGAGCCCCTGGGGCCGGGAAACAGGAGTGAGCCCCAGCTAGAAGAGAACCGGGTGCTCTGGTAAACATGTACCTGCTGCAGGTTGTTGGAGATGTTGATGATCTGCTGGCTGGGGATGCTAACAATGACCTCAATCAGCTGCTTGATCACAGCCGTCTGCTCATGGATAATAGCAAGGTGCAAAGGCCTGCGGAGAGAGTGGGATGGCCCCTGGCTCAGCTCCATGCTTCTCCAGGTCCTCCCTGTCACCTCCCATCCCTCAGAGCCCCCATAATGGCTCTGATGGCCAACAAGGCTCCCTCACTCTTCCCCCAAGCCCCTTGTGTGCTCACGTGTCTCCGTTCTCGTCCTGCGATGCGGCCAGGTGCCTCTGGACCGCCAGCAGCATGCGGGGGTCGGCGGTGACCGAGTAGTCAAGCAGGGCATGGGCATTGCGACGGGCCAGTGCCAGCATCCACAGCTGGCAGAGCTGAGCTGGGGGGGCGAAGCAGGATGTCACCTCCAGGGGCAGCAGCCACCTCCACCCTCCTGCATCCCCCCAGGCATGGACAAGAGCAGCACCTGGCCCCGAAAGGTCCCCGACCCGTGCCCCCTCTCTCAAACAATGTCACCCAGCCCTTGCTCCAGCCCAGCCTCCTCCTACCATGCTTCTGCAGCTCCTTGCAGTACGTGCTCTCCGCAGGCACCTGCCTGTCGCTCCCAGGTGCCTCCACCTCGGGGCCCTTCATCTGCACACCCCCCTGGTAGCCCCCCACAGGGTGGGTGCCGGGTGAGTAGATGCTGTTGTAGGCCAGCCCGGGGGAGTAGGGGAAGCTGAGGTTCCCACCTGCAGAGCAAGGGGGGGCACAGGTGAGGCCAGAGGGGAGCAGGGGGCCCTCAGCTGGAGCACAGTTGCCTGAGGGGCAAGAGGCAGCCCCACTCACCTCCTCCAGAGCCGAAGCCGCCGGCCCCTCCGCCAGCACCCCCCATGTGTGAACCCCCACCAAAGTGCTGGGGAAACTGAGGCAGGACTTTCTTCCGCTTCCTTTCCACTTCTTCCTTATCTGTGGGGAGAGAGGGGCAGTGGGGTGAGGGGCAGCCCTGGCGGCAGGGGGCACACCAGCCTGCCCGGGGGGTGCTCACCTTCCACCACGGGGTAGTAAGTGAACTGCTTGGAATCGCTCACGTCACCCCCCCGCTTCCGCTTCAACTGCAGGAAGACGGTGACAGGACGGTCGATCTTGGGCTTGTGGTAGGGGGGTGTGCGGAAGACGATGGCATACTGTGGGCAGGACAGACAGACATGGGGTCCAGCTCCTCCCCAGAGCCAGGGACAGGGCTCCCCCACCCTGCAGAGCACCTGCCTGCCTTGGGACATGGCAGGATGCCCCCCGCCATACCTGCTTGTGCACGTCCGTGGGGGAGAAGTCCCCAAAGGCCTGCCAGCCATTGTCGTCATCCTCGTAGAAACGCACCTCGATGTCATCTAGGGACAGAAGGGGCACCTGGCACTGTCTGTCTCCCAGCCCCAGCCAGGCTCTGGTGACACGGTAACCTGGCCACCCAGGGGCACCAGGACATGGACCTCTCCCGCTGCAGCCCCTCTGGAGGGTCTTGGCTGGAGGGAATGGCTTTTACCTTTCTGAACTTTATCACACAGCAAGTAGACCTCGTCCCCTCCCCGCACCGAGCCTGCCGTCTTATCCATCCGTGAGATCTTCAGGTTGGAAGCTCCTGGGGACTCTGTAGAGAGAGGAGGTGTTGGGAGCCACCATGGCAGACAGAGCATCCCTCACCTCCTTACCCCATCCTACCCCATCCCCTCCCTGGCCTGGCCCCGTGCTCACTGCTGTCATGGATGGGGTCCGAGATGACAGGCTGGAGGGCCAGCGTGAAGTTCCCGCTGCTGTCGCGGAGGTAGGCAGTGAAGCGCAACCGCACAATGCTCAGGTCCATCACCTTCTTCAGCTCCTTTGCCTCCAGCTCGATCTCACGCAGCTCCGCTTCTGCCAGGGCAGCGGGAGATGCCGTCAGGCCAGTTGAAGGGGACAGGGCTCCAGGTCCCCCTGCCTGTCCCCCTCAGCCCCCCAGCTGGGGGCCCACAGTGGGTCCCCGCTCCCCCCAGGGCACTGAGTCCCACTGAACCCCCAGCCTGTCCTCACCCGTCAGCAGATGGCTCCTGTTGCGCATCTTCTGCTGCTTCAGCTTTTCCTTCATGATCTCCATCATGTTCTTCTTGGTGACATGGAGCACACCCAGGTTGCTGAACCTGGAGGAGAGATCCTGCTGGGATCTGGGAGCGCCAGGCTGGGAGCAGGCAGCCCAGGGGGCACACAGGCTTCTGTGGCCAGGAAGGAGCTGAGCAAAGCACAGAGCGGTGCTGCTCGGGCAGCGGGGGGTCAACATGTGCGGGGCATAAGAGAAGCAACCGCAAAGGAGAGGAAAGGAACCCAGAAAAGAGGTGGCTGGGAAACTCCGGGCTCCCACAGGTGACAAGTCCAAAGGGGAGGACCAGGATGGCTGGAGGCCAGAGGGATGCAAATGGGACAAGGCTGAGCCAGCAGCCAGGGCTGGATTTGTAAGAGCAACTTCAGCAGTAAAGCACACGCAGCTCCAGATCCTCCTGTCCCAGCTCCTCCTGTCCCACTCCACCAGAAGACCCAGGGAAAACATCCTCTTCTCCAAATGGGGCTGCTGGACCAGCAGTGTCAGGGCACACGGGGACCCCAGCAGCCAGGAGCCTGCCTGCTCCTGCCTCAGCAGCTGCCTGGGCAGGGAGCTGCCTGCCAGCGCTTACAGAGTAACTCTGTGACTCAGGCAGGCTACAGAAGTCATCTGCAAAGCTGGGGAGCTGCAACCCCGAGGACAGAAGCCCAAAACAAGCTGCACATGCCGGATCCAGAGTTGGGCAAAATGCTCAAGGGGACAGAGATGTAGTGATGACCTTGTGTAAACCCACTCCTGGCCTCATCCAGCAAACCCTGCTCCTGGATGCACTAACCCTCATCTTCTCCCCAGCCCGTAAGCTGCAGCCAGCCCCCAGCCACCCCAGGTCTCCCTTGCACATACTGAGCTGTCATGTCCTTGGGCCCCACGATCACGACACAGTTGCCGGCCTCATTGCACTGCTTGCCCACCAGGCTGTGGGCATGCACGCGGGGAGGGTCGCTGTGCGTCACCAGGTCCACCTCGATCCGGGCCATCCCCGTGTAGTTGCAAATCTACAGTGAGAAAGGAGATGGGAGTCCCCAGGAGCCTGTGGAACTCTCCGCAAACCCCTGCTATCCCTCCCTATGCCACCACCCCTCCTGCCACAGCCCTCCCATCCCTCCAGCGCCACGAGACACACTGAGCTTAATATACATTTACCGTCTTTCCTTCAAGGCACCCTCCCGGTGCCCGTGCACACTGGCTGAAGATGCTGCCCCATCCCCTTCCCCAGGGCAGCGCTCACCTTAACGGTGGGATAGGTCTTGCGTCCCTTCTCACTGGATGCTCCCGGCAGCCCCCCGTGCGAAGGGCCCTCACAGCCGTACCGAAACCGGAACCCCCGCTGTGGAGGCAAAGAGGGGGTCAGCCAAGGGTGTCCCACACCTGACGCCGTGAGACCAGGGGGTGACAGCTACACTTGCCCTTACCTGGGTGACATCCTTACCTGCTTTGGCTGCTCAATGATGACAAGGTAGGGACCTTCCGCTGGAGGACAGAGAGGAGAGGCATTGGTGAGAAACACAGGGTAATCAACGTGCACGCTCCCAGTAAGGATGCTGGAGGTATGGGGATGGTGCTGAAGGTGAGGTGACCCCCATCTGTCCCATGGGGGTCCTCAGGGCCCCTGGCCCCTGTGCTGTCAGAGCCCAGCTGGGAGCAGCAGTCAGAGCCACGGGGAGAGGAGGGAAGGGCCAGAGGATGCTCTGGCCCTCAGGGAGCGGGGAGCCCCTGGGGACCCGTCATAACCCAACCTCAAGTCCCTGGTAGACTGAGCAGCAGGGCCAGACCAAACAGTCCCCATCCCACTGGCATGGGGCAGGGATTCCCAGCCAGCCCACAGTGGGGCCTGCGGGGACACAGCCCGTGGTGCTGCTGGGAACTACAAGGCATGAGTCAGCCTGCGGGGAAACCCCGCTGCAGATGGGGACCCCCGGTAGGGCACAGCCAGAGGGGCCCTTACCTGTCTCCATCAGGGGCTCCTTCTGCTCCATCATGTGGGAGCCGAAACTAAAGTCATTGTAGTCGATCCCATCCAGGCACTGGGTGACGGGAGGGAAAATGAGTGTGATGAGTGTGTTGGGGCTGGAACCCCCAGCTGCCCTGGGGGGCAGGCATAGAACCCTATCTCCCACACTGAGGGGAGGCCAATCTGGCACAGACCCCCATTGCCCACCCTGGAGGGGGGGACGACAGATCCCCCATCCTTCCCATGGATGAGGGGTGGGCTGGCGCGGACCCCTCACTGCCCACCCCTGGGGGCACCACCAGACCCCCTTTGCCCACCCTGGGGGCAGACACAGACCCCCCCCCGTCTCCCGCCCTGGTGGTGGACACAGGCTCCCATCTCTCACCCCGGGGGCAACCGCAGACCCCCCATCTCCCTCCCCACCCGCGGGGTTCAGGCGCTGCCCCCAGCCCAGCCCCGGGGCCGGGGCACGGCAGAGACTCCCCCCCCCCTCCTCCCCGGCGGGGCCCAGCCGTTCCGCGCCGCACTCACGGGCTGGAACTGCTCGTCCATGTCTGCGCGGGGCCGGCCGCCGGCCTGCGGGGAGAGCGCGGGGGTGAGCGGGGACCGGCGGCGGCAGGAAGGCACCGCCGCTCCGGAAAGTCCCTAGAAACCCCGCCGAGCCGGGAAATGACGGGACCGCGCGTCACCGCCCCGCCCCGCACCGCCGCGGCCCGGGGCTCGGTACGGCACGGCCCGGTGCGGCACGGCTCGGAGCGGGGCACGGCTCGGAGCGGGGCTCGGCTCGGAGCGGGGCTCGGCTGCCCTGGCGCCCGCCGGCGGCTCCCCCGGCCCGCTCCGGCCCGGCGGCGGTGGGACGGCCCGTCTCCTCGCCGCCTGGGAGTTTTGGGCTTCGGGCGGGCTGGAAATCCCGGCGGCTGCCCGCCCGCCTCCCCCGGCTGCTCTCGCTTGGGCGCTGCCTGGCACCCCGGGAGCGCCCGAAGGTCCCGAGTTTCCCCCCGGGAACACGGAGGGGTTTGCCCCGCGCCGTGCCCAGCCGCCGGCCCCGCTTCGGGCACCAGGGCCCGTTGACCAGCCATCGCACCCTTTCCCGACAAGACCTGCAGCGCAGCCTGGCTGAGACCACCCGGACCGTGCCATGAAACCCGCCGGCAGCCCCTCGGGCCTCCCAGGTCCCTGCCCTGCATCATCTCACCTTGATGATGCACCTCCCGCACAGGGATCCCTCCTCCAAGCACCCCTGCACCCAAAGCGCTGCCCCAAAGCCCGCTGTCTCCCCCCTGGCCAGGGGGATCTCTCCAGGACTCTGCAGACGGAAGCAGGTGCATGGCACCCCCTCGCCAGGCACCCAAAGGGATGTTTTCCCACTCCCCCGCTGCCCCAGTTTCCACTTAGACGGCAGCCCCTGCATCCATCCCACAGAGGCGGCCTGAGAGAGGTGTTTGCCGACCATGTTCCCATTCCCTCTTTCCCACTAGGAAGCACCTGGTTTCAAAGCTGGAGACGCAGCCCCAGAGCCCACCATGGGAGCATCTCCCGACACCCCAGTACCCAGCGCCGCATGCTCCCCGCCAACCCCAGCAAGGCACTGCCAGCAGCGGGGCCCCTTCCCTGCCACCCACAGCGCTCCCACCCTCCTACTCACCGGGGAGGAAGAGGCTGGTCTCAGCAACCCGTCCAACCCCAGCATCACTGCGGGGGCTGCAGGCTACCACAGCCCGGGGTCCTGCTGGGGTCAAGGTCTGCCCAACTGTGGAAAACCACTGGAGACTTCTAGCAAAGGGGTAGGATCAGAGCAGAGCCTCCAGACACACTCTCTTGCTCCACATGTCTTCTCCTCACTAAGCAATGGAAAGAAAAAAAAAGAAAAGAAAGAAAAAAACCCATATCTGACTCCACGGTGCCCTCATACCATGAATTTCTGAATCAGTGGTTGCTGCAGGTCCCGCTCAGGGGATTTTGGGTGTGTGGGAGAAGAGGGGAAGGAAGGGGATTGTTCAACCCGTGCGTGACTCATATTCGTCAGAAGCTGAAAAGAGTGTTTTCAAGGAGATTTTCCAGCCACTCAAGTCCTACAAAGGGGCTGTCCTGCGGCCCCAGGCCTGAGGTTTTCCCCAGCTAGCCTGCCATGTGAGCCCAGCCAAGCTCTAGCAGCCCTGGTCAGCCTGCCTGTGGGATGCAGCACAGGCAGCAGCACAGACTGGGATCTGGGGTCCGATGGACCCACAGGTGCAGCAGGGGGTGCAAGGAGGGTGAAGGTGGAGATCCAGCACTGCAAAATGAGGTGGGATATTCCTCCTGCCGTTCTGCAGGGGCTTCTGAAAGCCTGGAAGCATGGACACAACCCCAGGCTGGCCTGCAGGAAGCAGCATGTGCTGCCTGCTGTTGGGATCCCACCTGAGCATCGTCAGCCTGACACCACCAGCCAGCCACCTTCATCTGCTGGCACCTGTTTCCCAGAGAGGTGAAGAAGGGGACAAACATCCTTCCCCAGCATGCTGGGAACAGCCACCTCAAACCTTACTTGCTGACCCTGGCTGGGGGAGCCCAGGCCTGAAGATGCTGGAGAAGAACAGCCTGTGCCCCTCGAACAGAACAGCTCCCCTTCTCCAGTGCCGTCAGCCCCATCCCCTCTAGAGGGGTTTTCACAGCTCACAGTGCTGCCCCAGACACTTCCACTTGTTGCAGCAAACAGCATGACTAAGGAACCTCATGGGGTTGCGCCTGCGTCTCCCCAGCCCGCGCAGCTCCGGATCACTTGGGAGGTTGCTGGCCATATGCCTGCACACTTGCACAGTGCACGTTAGGGGAAGCCCACCTTGGTTGTCGAGCAGAGCTGGAGAGTTGTTGCCCACTGCCTTGTTCCTGGAAGAGCCTATGGCAACCTCAGACCTGCTCTCGAGGTAAGTCCTGCCTTCTGTGCCGAGCTGCAGTGCCCTTCAGGCCTTCCCAGACTCTGGGTTTCCCCTGGGAGTGTCACACACTCAGCTTTTATCCCACACACATCCCAGAAGGGGACCCACCTCCCCTCCTGCCGTCAGCAGCATCCCTGCTCCGTGATACCCAGCATGTCTGGCCAGGACCCCAGGTTTGCACACACACTGCAGCCCTCCTTTGCTGGGCTAATTCCTCCCTATCTTCAGACCTCCCTAGGGCTCAGGAAGGATTCTCCAAGTATTGCTGGGAATGGGGTGAAAAAACAGCAACCTGACTGCAATGCACCGCCCGGAGTAGCATCAGCTCCCTGCCCTGCAGCCCAGCACTGCTGCAGCACCCTTGCAGGATGCTGCAGCCTCCCCGTGCCCGCCAGACTGCTTCAACTAAGAGCCAGCCACCAGCAAGTGGTGCAAGCTAAAGCCATTCTTCCATGCCTGCAGCTCCTTGAACGTGACCTAGTAATGCAGGTGCTATTTTCTTTCCTCCTGTGACAGCCGGCTGACTTGCAGAGCCGATGCCCTGCGGGCAGGAGGGAAACGTCCGTTGGTCTGTCTGCAGTAGGACTGTTTAGCAGCCATGGGAAAGGGCGCTTCAGAAATGCAGGAGGCAGCACGAGCACGGCTCTGCTCCAAGCTGCCCTGGTGTACACCTGACATGTTCCAGCCACCCAGCTGGCTGCTCCTCTAACATACTATTCCTTGCACATTTTGTTTCCCCTGGGGCCTGCTAATGCCTGCAAATGACGGCCCTAAATACCTGACCTTGCTTTCTGCACAAATCCTGTGCTCTGCTCCATCCCAGAAGTCCCAACAGCTACTGGCAAGGGCCTGGCAAGAGGCTGCTGAGTTCCTCTTGCACAGCGTTCACAGGGACTTTGTTTAGAGACCCATTCCTGGAAATCGAGTCCTTGACCTGCAAGCGTGGCAGAGAGAAATCCCCTCTCCCAGAAAGCTGTCCAAGCCTTACCCTCCCTGACAGCCTGCCCTTGAGCACCGAAGCCATTCATATCTCTCTGCATAAAATGCCTCTACTCCCATCGTGGCTGTCAAGTTGGTTTTGGCAAACCCCAGCCACCCACTGATCTGGTTTTCTCCTCTAGGGCCTGTAAATCTGCTGCTTTGCTCTTGTGTTATGAACCGTCAGCTCCAGTTTTGTATCTGCACACCCTCAGAAAAACCCTCTCGGCGCCAGCCGGGCGTTTGCTGTCTCTCACTCTCCCTGGTTCCCACTCTGCCCGCGGTATCACTACTGCGCTGGCGTTTGCAGCTCCTTTTGGGGTAGAGCTATCTGAGCCTGCGGGCATGGACCTCTTCCCTTGGGGCAGGCAGCAAGCCAGCCCTGCTCACCGGGCGGGCAGGGATCGGTGTGTGGAGGGAGAGCCGCAGGATGGGGCAGTCAGTATTCACCAGCAATGCGGAAACAGGAAAATAAGCAACTTCCCCACTGGCAGGGAAACGGCTATCAACACCGGTGCTGGGACTTGCTTTCTCCTCCCCACGCCAAGACAGCAGATCTCTCTCCAGCCTGTATCTTCCCAACATCTCCTCTCCCAGCTAGCCCCACAGCCGGCCAAGAGGCAGCCAGGGACTGGCATGGCTGCCACGGCCAGCGGAAGGCGAGGAGCTGCCGAGGGCTGGCTGCTGCAGACCCCTCAGCAGGGACGGGCAGCCCTGGCACTGAAACTTCAGACCTCTCGACCAGTTCAGCTCCCTTTCCCCGGACAATCAGGATACACCCGCACCCGTCACCCCAGCGCGCACATGGCGAGAGCTGAGGAGCTGCGGCCCACGACGGACACCCGGGCTCAGCAGCGAGGCTCAGCATCCCCCCGGGCGCATCCCCCCGGGCCGGGGCCAGGCACACGGCTGCTTTCGGCTGAGCCGCTCTCCCCACTGATGCAAGCAGCCCTGCCCGCTGCCCGCCAGGCACACGCCTCAGCCGCGCTCACCCCGGCCCCGGGGGACCGGCACCCCCGGGC
>VFFE01004491.1:0-147043 GCA_008921705.1 Burhinus oedicnemus | reverse complement strand
TATTAAAAAAAAAAAAAAAAAAAAAAAAAAAAAAGCCGTGGCCACAGAGCAACTTTCACTCAAAAGCTTTGAATTCCTCAAGGCACCTCTGAGAGCAGCTTTGCCCAGGAACTGCCCACTTGACATTCCTGGATGGAGTGGGATTCTTTCCTGAGCAAACACACAAGAGGGAGCTGGGCATGAAAAGTGTGAAAACTTGGAGCCCATTAGCTATTGTTCCTATGATAACCAGGGTTTAAGTTGGCTGAATGCCTCCGCCCGGCCACCTCCCACAGCTGCCACACCGGGGGACTGCGTGCACGGAGAGAGCGCGGGCTTAAAGGCAGCTTAAATCTATTTGCTCCCTTGAGGATCAGCATAGGAAAAGGATCAAAACTGAGGTATCCTACTATCACTAACACTGCAGTGCCTGGAAGCACACCCTGAAATGCAGCTCCTCCATGCGAAGCACTGCACGCCCACCTAAGGAGTTCCTCCCAGCAGGCTCCGGCGGAAGCCCCCCCCCGCCCCCAGCTATGACAAACCATTCAAACATGTGGCACACAGTCCGAGCCATTCATCTAGGCTACTTTCATGTGAGAGCTGGGCATCTCCAGCGGGCACGTGCCATCCCGAGGTAGACATCTGAGAGAGATGGGAGTCGAGCCATACCCAACGACACATTAATGGAGGAGGGACTTGGGATCTTATGGAGAAACACCCAGTTTTGGAGTGGGTGCCTCAAAACAGCAGGGTTGCTAGTGTTCCTCAGTACCTTGCTGAGGACAGAGAGCCCTGGGCTTGGAAAACCGGCCCTGCTGGCCTAGCCGGTGGTCTTTGAATTTTGTGGTGTGCAAGCAATGCAAGTGCATGCAGGAATTACTGTTTGGTGGCCTGGGGTGGAGCAGAGATTGTATTTTGAAACAGCTCTGGGAGATCTGCTGATAATAGCCAGCGTTTTTTTGGTAGAAGACCCATCCTGGGGCCTCATTTATAATGAGATGGGGCAGATGTGCTGCAAGTGTGAATCCTCTCTATTCTTCACCCTCCCAGCTGCAAGGCTGGCACATGGCACTCAGCCTGTGCCTGCTTGAGTTTCCTCAGAGCAAAAGCAAGAGGGGTGGCAGAGTACAGCTGCTTCCTTAGCCCTGCCTGCTCCCACAGGGCTTCACAGGCCCCATCAACCCCACCTGGCAGCCGCGACACCCCTTCCATGGCAGGTTTCTACTGGCTCACTCCTCCAGTTCCCTTTGGCTGCTGCACGGGTGCTCCCCACGGAGTGCTACACCCCATGGCGAGGGGGAAGGCACCTGATGCCAGGCTGGGATTTGCCCTCAGATACTCAAGCACCCCACATGGCAAGAAATAGCACTACTAGACCCCTTGGATCTCAATGGGCTCCTGTGCCTGTACCCTTCAACAGGGAAGTGACAGCACTGTCACCCAACACAACACAGGGCAGGCGGCAGGGTGTGGCATTTCCAATTTTTTTCCTTCCTCCCGTTCTCCTGAAAAAAAAAGTAATGAAAAAAGACTAAAAGATGAGATTTCTTTACCCTTCCTTCAAGGCAGGGGGAAGTAAGAGACCCAGAGGTGCTCTTTTACACCTCCAAAAGGGAGGGCAAGGAAGGGGATTTCCTATCTCCCCATTTGAAGATGGATGATTAATATGTCATGGGTCTTTTCAGCTGAGACAAAGCAGTGTGCACAGAAAAGGGGGCTCTTCTCCATGGCCGCGCTCTTTTGACAGCCCTTGCCAGGACTGATAACCAACTGGTAGCCACACTGCGGTAATACTGGCCCTGAATAAATGTGCTGAAGCACCAGCTCAAATGTGACTGTACAGATCCTCTGTTGGAGCCAGTCCACAGTCCATCATCCCACAATATGACACAGGGTCCAGCAGCAGTTCCCCATATCAACTGCCCAGAGGAAAATTTAGAGGGCCTCCTTTCTCAAACTTCTTTCTGCTGTTACACTGCAGGGAGGGCAGCAAAGCAGCACATCTGGGGGCTGCAATCTGGAGTATGATTTCTTCAGTCCCCGCTGGGAGAGTTTTGCAAAGTACCTCCTCAGTTAGAACAGCTGGACAATGAACAAAGGAAACCCTGGCCAAATTTGCAGCTCCACGCACCCTCCTCCTCCTAAGCTGTTTGCAGCAGGGCAGAGAGTACATGGAAGCTGCTCTCTGAGTAAGACCAAATGTAGCCCATGCCTTGTCATGGTAGGGAGGGACAGGTTAGGACAACTCAGCTCCAGAACCCAGGTTCCCCAAGGGAGTGACCAGTTCACCAGGCTCATAATTAAGATCTATCCCCTTTCCCCTATGAAAACCAGTCTGTACTGCAGGCATGGGGAGACACCCACAAAGAGAGCCCAAGGACAGGTCCTGGGCTAGGTCATCCCCAGCCACGCAGAGAAATGTAATGAACTATGAGCACTGAAGTGGCTGATGGCAGGTGAGGAATGACTCATGCCAATGGCAATGTGGGGCCACCTGGCAATACATTTGGATTAGAGGAAATCCAGGGCGAGGGCCTTTGCTGTCCTTTTGCCCTCACAGGGCAGAGTCTCCTCAGCGAGGGCAGTTGTGAAAGCAGCTGCCATGACTGGGTCGAGCATCCACATTCTTCTCATTCCTGAGACACATCTCCCATATGAGCCCCAGCAAGCCCCTGGAAAGGACAGTGAGAGCCATGGGAGCAAGAGGGGAGAGATGCAAAATGCTCGGAGCTGGGAGCAGGCTGGTCAGGGGCTTGCTGAAGATCAGCTCCAGGAATGTGGACCACTGCTGAAGGAAAGCTGGGGTCTGAGACTGGCATAGCTGCCAGTTGTGCCAGCTCAGGCAGCTGAGCCAACCTGCCTGCTAGCTGGCCTCCAGTGGCTGCAGTCAGGTGTGCCCCGACAAGGGGAGTTCCTGATGCCAAGTGGAAAGCCATTTCTGCATGTAACATGAGCTAGAATGACCCTTATACCATTCTGCAAGCCCATACTAATCTGGGTGTAAGAAGCCCTCTTGAAACCAGATGGGGCATTTTACCTCACGACCACCCTGCACAGAGCACTGACCAACTCCAGGCTGCACAGCATCCTCTTGCTTCTGCTTTGTACTCACTCTCCTGCTACCCCCAGTCCATCACTCATGTACTGTGGGTTGAAAGAAGGAGCTATCACACAATTTTGCAATTTAATTCTGTACAGTCTTTTCCAAGTAGGCTTGCAGGATCAAAGACACCCTGGAGGCAGACTGACCCAAAAGCTCAGACTCTTTAGATGCCTAAGTCGCATTGACCTCAGTGTCTCATAAGCTGTATTGGCATGTTCAGAGGTTTTGCAGTCTTGAGAGAGGGGGATGCTATCTGATAAGGAGCCACTTCTTTTTCAGAGTTACCCTCCCCTGAAAAAAAAAAAAAAGGGAAGATCTTTACAAAACTGTCTATGTAAATCAGAGAATTGCAGTTTTAATTTAAAAATGCAGCCAAAAGCACAGCTGATGTGGGCTCCACGGACCTTCCACCTCTATCTAAAGGCTGTTGCAAGGAGGAAAAGCAGCAATCCCACCAGAAATGATCTGTGCACTTTTGCTCACACCACACTGTAACCTGAACTTTCCTGTCAGAGCTGTCAGATGGTTTCTCCCACGTGGGCACTGTTGGTGCCAAAGTCGCACACATAGATAAGCGCACCCATAAGGAAGCTGTGCATGAGCACGCACGCAGACAGACGCACACTCACACACACGGTTCAGCTCTGCTCACAGGGAAACCACAGATGCACACTCCCATTCATAGAGGGAGCCACGCAGAGCTGCAGGTGCACAACCCTACGCACACCACATCATCGCCCAGACCATCAGTCCTCCCACAAAAGTTTCTCGCATATCTCAGCATCTCGTCTGAAGCTCTGCAAGTCTCAGCAACTCCCGCGTCTAATTAACCCACCCAGGGACCATCCAATGCGCTAAGGGGTGAGGGTGCTCCCCATCGCACCTCCAAAGGTACAGATGAACACTTCTGTACTTCCATCAGCTCTGAGGTCCCCTTCCCCACTCCTCCCTCTTACTCGCTGCCCATCAGTCCCAGCCCTTCCTTGGCATGTCTAGTGTGAGGAGTGACAGTGTTTTCCTCCAGCGGCGGCTGCTGGCTGCCTGCCAGGCCCCAGGCAGCTGTCTCTTCCCCTTCCTACTACCAAGCGAGCTTTGGAGTTTCTGTTGATGTTGTCACATGGCTGAGCGCACGAGGGTGGTTTCTTCTGGAGAAAATGCAATTTCTCACTGTCTGCCCGAAGAGCTCTGATATTTCCCCACTCTCATATGAATCACAAGCATGAGAGCTGGAAAACCCTTATGTGTCATCTTTTGTGACTCCCCCTTGCATCTCTCAGCGAGTGGAGGTTTGTTACCAAGGGTGGATTCTTGAAGACTTTGTCTGGTCCCACAAGAAATGATTCATATGCTAGGGCTTTATGACTCCCCTGGGAAGGCAATTCCCCCTGATCCCTTGGAGACCATACCACCAGGAAATGCTTCCCAAGAACCAGACAAAATCTTCCATTTACTTAAGCTTATTTTCAGTCATAGCCCCTCAGGCTGCTCTACACTTTCCTTTTGGTTGACATCCATCTGCTACTTTTACAGCCTCGTTGTACCCTATGTGGTCACCACAGCTGCCACCCGTGCCTGCACAAAATCTTCTCATTGCCATAAACCAGAGGCTCCAAAGGTCTCTGTGTGCACACCTCCTGCTCAACCCTTTTCCCACACATGTGAAATCTCTTTCCAGAGGCATCAGCCTACTCATCCACATGTCTATAAAAAGCATCTGACTTGTAAATTGAGTCAAGCCTGTCTGTCACAAACAGGTTGTCAACAGCAGTGCTGGCATACAGTGGTTTACAAAAGTCCAGAGTCAGCAAGGACTCTGGATTCAGCTGGATCTGAAGCAAGATGCAGAGCAAAGGGTGAAAGCAAAAAGATCCTTCCCTGTAGTTGTTTAAAGTGGTTATGAGCTTTCTAGTAACAATGTAATGGGTCCAAAGTCACTATGCCACCAGAATATCACAGAGAACTTTACATATTTGCATCCTGCCAAATGACCCTAGACGCAATAAGAACTCATGCTTCTACCGCACACAAGGACAAGGCGTGCAGTTGTAGCAGGGCTAAGATACAGTCAGGGCCTCAGCTTAGTCGAAGGCAGAGCTACAAATTCTGCAGAAGTTTTTATTGCACCCTGAGGTTTCCCCTACTGGTGGCATCACAGCAGCATTGCTGTTCGTAGGTTGGCTTCACACTGAGGAAGGCACCAATGACGGAGGTGGCAGTTTGTGGCTGTCTCAAACAATATCACATACTTTATATTTTCTGTCCTGTCCTCTCCAATTTTCTCTTTCCTTTCCAAGTGGCCTTGGCCCTGATTCGAACTACCGGTATTCCTGTTGTGACTGACTCTACCACCTCAGACAGTGTCCTGGTTCATGTGCTTTCCCTAAATATTGGACTTCCTACTGCCACCATCAGAGACAGCATACTAGGTAAGGCAGACCACTGGTCTGAGTTATTGCTGCATTTCTTATATTCTGTGGTAGCAGCTGGGGAAGGCAGAATTTCTTTCATCTCAGTTGCTTTCAATCTATGGAGATTTTTGTTGACATTCTGGCCAAAAGCATTTGCTTTTTCCTCAAAATTCCATCTTTGCCTTGTTAAGAAAGTGAATGTATCAAACCCAAGGGACTTCAGCCGAAAAAATGAGTTTTAGAGGAGTCAGAGGTCACCACGATGCTCACAGACAGTGCACTTTAGATGTCCTCTGCTCCTTGGATGCTATAGGCTGCTATAGGCTATTGGCTGAGTTCTCACCTCAGCCAGCATCTCTCACAGCGTGCCTTGCCAACTCTCCCTGGGAGAGGTGGTCCCAAGCAGGGACCTCAGTTCAGAGAGGAGAGTAGGAATGGAAGTCAGATGAGCTACATCCCTTAGAAACACTCCAAATGTGAAATATTTCAGATTTAGTTAAGAGTGCTTTGATTTTTCACCCCAAACAACCCATTCATTCCTGCAGAAACATCCTTTACACTTCCCCTCTGCTCCTTTCACTGCAGTGCACTTTCTGCCAGAAGCAAAGGACCGCTACATAATCTGGCTTATCCTCTTGAGTAACCCACTCCCTGTATTTGAGGAACTATACCATTGGCGTTTGTCGTATCTGCACTTTGCATTCCATCCTGATGCTATGCTAAGCAGCAAACCAAGAGCAAGGACTCACTTCTGACTGCCCTCCAGACAGAAGGATCCAAAAGACTTAAGTAGACAGAGGGATGATATGGGTGGCTACACTTTGCCTGCTCGAGAAGACTCTGTCAATGGATAGTGCTTGCCTGCTTGAACTTGAACTAGGGTGCAACAGAGCTATCTGTTGTTCCTTAGGATGTGCACTCCTGCTTGGATAGTGAAATAGTCTCTACACAGATAAGAGTCTGTCATGCTTATCTGTAGGGTTTTTTTGTGCTGAAGGCTGCTATGGTGATTGTTATTCATGGTTACTGTTGGTGGGGCTTGTTATTTCTCCTCATCCATCATCCCAGGAAACGGAAATTCCGTCCACTGTCATCAGTGCAAGATCTTCTCTTGACTCACACAGGTTGTTCAGCAGGTGCCTGACCTTGACTCCTTCTTCCCCACCAGCTTGTCCTACCTCAGTAGTCACTTTACTCTCATGTCTCAGCCCTGTTTTTCTTGGCTTAGCTGAGGTCTCTCCTTGGCAAGAGATGCCAGGAGGCTCAATGCAGGATTCACAACCTGATCACTTGACTGGTTCTTGAGAAGCAGTCCTAAAACTGACAATGTGTCCCAAACACTTGCAGGGTTAAATAATTGTGGTTTTGAGAGCTTTGGTGTGAGTCAGTGGAAAAAACTGGCAGCTCTAGGAAGGCTAAGGCTGACTCACAACCCAAGAAGAGCCTGAGGACCTCCAAATCCAGCTGCAGTTTGGGTAGGGGAATGGAAGAAAAGGCATTTGCATGCAATTGTGTCCTGTTGCTCCAGCAATGTGACCCCACCCTGTAGCGGAGAAAGATGTCTCACACTTAACAAATGGAAAGAGTATCCTGTCAGTAGCCAACACTCTGCCAGCTTCTCTGGCTAATGGGAGGAAAAGTCCATGCGGTACCATCAGAGACAGAGATGACTCCATTTCAATGCCGTTCGTTCACCCACTGCTCCTTTGGGATTGTTCTGTAGCATTTTATTTAAAAGGCAGGGAGAGATGAAGGAAGGGGAAAGCGAATGAATAGAGAGGGAGGCTTGTGCTTTAACTCACAAAGAATCAAAACTAAGCTGTGAGCACATATCCCTGGGGGAGTTTGCATTTGATAGCGTGTGTATTTAGGGAGAGGTGCTGACGTTCTCAGCAAGTAGGTGCACTGAAAGCACCTGAACTAACAGTGCTCTCAAGCAGTGTGAGAACGGGGCAGAAAAAAGCAAAGGGAATAAAGGATTTGGGCTTTTTCTTAGCATGTTGGTCAAAGTTCTGGGTGTGGGGTTTTCTTTTTTACATTGAAAAGTAACATTTATCCCTCATTTTCATTTCTGAACGCAAACAGACGATGTATTTAAAAGGACTGTTCTAGTCCTTTAGGGTGTCATGAAAGTAGGTTTTTAGTCTTTCAAGTACAGGGCTTTTTTGAAGGTCCTCAAAAATAATCAGCAAAAAACCTGCTGAATTAGTTTTTAAAGAGGCCATGGAAAAATAAGTCCATCTAAGAAAGACGAAATTTTAGCCACTGTTCAGTAAAGGCAAATTTCACAGCAGGCAAATTTGCCACAACTTGGTGTATGCATACCAATACACTATGGTGGCAGGAGCACTCATTACAGTTTGTGTAAGAACCAAGGTAACCAGAAAAAAGGATGACAAGTAGTCAAAGGGATGGGAAGATTTGACTCAGAGGCTCTCTTCAAGGCACCTGCTGCAGATATATAACTTAGCCATGGCAACAGCAAGTGTCTCAGCTCAAGGTACAGTGGCGATATCCGTATCAGTTGCCATCCAGCATTTTGAAACCCTTGTTCCTTTTGCAGTCAATGGAAAGAAGGAGTTTAATGCTCAGGTCAGGTGTGTTCATGTTGTAGCCTGCATATAGTATTGAGAACCTGGATTTAGTGATGCTGAACTCATAAATGACTGTCACTACAGTCAAAGAAGAACCCCTTAGAAGGCTGTACTTTCTCCAAGATCATCACTGAGGAAGGTACTGTGACAACAGAGGGCACAGTGACCAGGCCATCCAGGCAAATCAAGCCGTAGAGCATGAGGAATTTGCTAGGACACCCCAAAGCAGACAAGCAAGCCCAGCCCATGTTCAGCAAGCTAGGGTTAAAGAACTCCAGAGAGTTCTCCCAGATGAAGGAAACCTCACAGCAGACAAGTTCTTGCTGAGGAGACGGGACCAGTCACCAAACCTAATCTGTCCTTCTAAGGAGTGGCCTTGTTTGGGTGGGAGCAGTGACCTAACAGAGCTGGTTCCTTAAGATCCTGAACTCAAGGAATTCCTCCTGGTCATCAGCTAATGCTGAACTGGACAAAGAGCCACTGATGGAGAAGCCTGTCTGCCCGCTGTGGTTTGGGAAACTGTATCCAAAGCAGTGCAAGGAATAGCTGCAGCACTTTACAGGAATACACTCCCCCACATGGCCACAATGAACGGAAAGAGGAGTGGAGAAGGTGGAGTCATTGAGTAAAAAAAAAAAAAATACATTTATGGGACTTTACAAAGCCATTTGTTACAGTTTGCGTGAAAGATGTCGTAAAGTATAATAGCGTTGTTCCATGACAATGTTACCACACCCTGTACAAAAGGTGACAACATCAAACCTTGCCTGAGTCACCTGGACCAAAATAACTTGGCAGCCAACATTAATCACAGACTTGATACTGCTCTTCTGTACCAGCACTACCAAGAGAAAGAGCAACACAGCCCTGTGAAACTTTCTAGGAAGCAGTTTTCACTTGCCACAGAGTGGACCCAGTAAACTCTTTTGCCTGATTTCTGTGGCTATACTGCTTGATTACTAATAAATGCCTGGAAGGAGGGGAATATGCTCACTCCCTTTGTGTGAACTGTCAGCACTCACTCTCACAGCTTAGATTTGTTCCTTGTATTTCGCATTTTCAGGGGAGAAGTCAGCAGCCTTGACGAACAGTGTCATGAGAGGTATCTAAATCACATTCCCCTCCCTTTCCAGTCACATGTTCATCAATGACAGGGAATCTTACAAAAAGTAAAAGCTTGCAGGGTACAGAGGCAAAAAACCCCAAAACAAGCCAAAGAGGAATTTGCATTCCAAGAGAATCTTATTGCAGTAATAAAGTGGTCTGTGTGCCTCAAGTTTTAAAGGGAAACAGGCAGTTTTTATTGCAAACCGGAGCATCTTCCTCTGCCCCAGAACACCTCAGTGGTGTTTCTGCTGTGGTTATTCTCCTCTTCATGTAATGGAGCAGGCCATTGGGTAGGAGTAGCCCCCCAGTCCACTCTCCACTGCTGCTCAACACCTGGTGCACCCAGGAGCACCCAGTCCTCCACTCCACACCACCTGTCCGTGTCCCAGACCAGCTGGAGGAGGCTGTGCCACAAAAGGGAAAGGGAGAACAGGAAGAGAAAATCTTTCCTGACCTCTGTGAATCCTGTGGGCAAAAACTCCTCTTCCTGGAGTGTAGGCCTGGAGTATGTTATTTTTACTTTACATAACCACACACCAGTTTAAGCAATCTGTGTATACACTCAGGCTATTTTTAAAATGTCCCCAAGCTAACTACCCCTGCTCTACATCTCCTCCCAGACTGGTTCCTTTACCTCCAGGCTTTCTTTCACCTCTTGAGCAACTCCCTTGCAGGTTTTGACAAAGGTTTTAGCGATGTGTTTTTGTGACTACATGCTTCCAGAATGGATTTCAGATCAACCTGTTTTCTTGCATGTAAACAAAGCTTATAGTAATGCTATTCTTTGATTCAGCCCTTCCCTTCACCTCCTCCCTCTTTTCTTGTTCTCCTCCAGAGCTTTCTGTATCGGTGACACCACCTAGAACGGACCCAAGATGTTGGTGCTACTGGCTGGTATCTTTGTGGTTCACATCGCCACTGTCATCATGCTCTTCGTCTCCACCATTGCCAACGTAAGTAGAGACCGCCCTGGATGAGACATGGCTATCGCCTTCCGCAGCAGTAGCCAGCCCTTCATATGGCTGGAGGGGAACACAGACGGGTGGGTGCTCAGGTCTATAGGTGAGGGACACCCACTCATGGCCATGAGTAAATATGAAGCAGTGATGGGTGTGCTCAGGGAGCAGAAAGGCAGCCAGGGTGGTACAGGAGGCAGCCTCCGCCTGCCGCCCTCTGCTCCCAAATCTCAGAGCCAGCAGCACCTCAACACCCTTCATCCAAGAGAGCTCCATGAGGAGCAGGGGAGATGAGCAGATGCCATCTCCGAAGCGGTGTTTATCATCCCAGCTGGCGGCCAGGCTGTTGCACAACTGGACGCTCCCCCATATGCCTGTCTGTTTTGACGGCAACAACCCGCTGCCGGGGGCTGGGGGGCGGCCACAAGCACAGCTCCCAGCGCTGCTCCAGATGGAAAGGCCAAGCGAAGGGGGGGCGGCCACCCCCCGCCCCCCCCCCCGCCATCGGGGAAACCCTGGGCGAGGGTGACCCCTGGCGGCTCGGTGGGGGCGGCGCGGCCGTGGTCTCCCCGCGCCCCTCTGGGGCGGATTTTGGGGTCCCTCGCATCCAGCTTGGCGGCTTGCTCACCTCATCGCACCCTCCTGCCGCCTGACACGGAGAGAGGGAGAGGATGCTCTGAGCGACTTCCCCCCTCCCAGATCACGGGAACAGACTTCCCCAGTGTTTTGCCTGGACCAAATGCCTCCTGGCTTTGGAAGCCTGCGTCATCTCCCACCCGCTTCGGCTGTTCATCTGCTGCCCACACATGCTGACTTTTTCAGCTCTGTCTCGTGGCACTTGGGCTACTCTTGCTCCACTTACAATTTAGTCTGACAACTGGCCAGAAGAGCAAGGCAGCATCC
Source organism: Burhinus oedicnemus (assembly GCA_008921705.1). NCBI lineage: Eukaryota > Metazoa > Chordata > Aves > Charadriiformes > Burhinidae > Burhinus > Burhinus oedicnemus. Next base: position 135,990 of record VFFE01004491.1, on the reverse strand, counting down.
CCGTGACACGACTGTTTCGTTCTGTTTTAGGTTTGGATGGTGGGTTCTTCCAACTTAGGAAACGTCTCAACGGGACTCTGGCTACTGTGCAACAGGACCTGCGAGCAGCTGCCAGTCAGCAGTCGTGATGAGGGTAAGTTACATCTGCATTTTCATTGTGGTGATGAATCGCAGGACGTTTGTGCACAATACCAAAGTTGAGTCCTGACCTTCTCAAGCCTATTCCCTGTGTGTTCACAGCTTCCCTCAAAGCCGTGCAAGCCTTTATGATCCTCTCGATCATTTTCTCCGTCATCGCGCTTGTCATGTTCATTGTCCAGCTGTTCACCCTGGAGAAAGGCAAACGTTTCTACATCACTGGAGCCGTGATGCTGGTTTGCTGTAAGTATGCACACCTTGCAATAGCTCTGCCTGTGCCCCATGGCCTCTGCGAGTGTGAGTAGCCACACGTCTGCCACACACGGCCATTGGGGAAGGTTGTCAGCCAGCTAAAAGTGTTGAGTGGCCCATTTTTTTGATAAAACAAAGCACTGAGGAATTGGAAATTTGGTTTGGTTTTTTTTTTTTACCATATATAACAAAAATATTTCCAGATTTTCATTAGAAAACCCCAGTGGGTTTTGCGAAATACCTTTGAAAGACAACAAAAAGGATTCAAGTATTTTGGGGGGCAGGGGAATAAACAGTTAGACAGCTACTGCTCATGGGATTCAAGACGTAGCACCAAACTGTCTGCACATCTTATTACTGATTTCCTCCCAACAAAGATTTATTCCTCTTGGCACCTACTAAACAAGTCCCACGTGTCTTATGTCATCACATCTGCAAGAGAAATCCTCCATAAATAAGCCTAATGGGCAGCAGCCCCTCTCTCATATGGCACAAAACATGCCTTACAATCTCAGGGGACAATGGCACTTCAGAAGTCCTGCAGCAATGCTGATTTCCAACTCTCTTTTCTCCCCTTCCTTCCCACAGGGATGTGCATTCTGATTGGAGTCTCCATTTACACAGCTCGGTTCACAGGCAAGGTGCCCGAGTCCACAAGTTCTCACCATGGCTACTGCTTCATATTGGCCTGGATCTGCTTTTGCTTCAGTTTCATCATCGGCATCCTCTACCTTGTTCTTAGGAAAAAATAAGGCTGATGGGAGTCTAGGGGAGAGGGTTGGCTACTGGGATTGGGGAAGAATTGCTCTGCTGAGAGAACTGTTGGGCCAATAGAAAAAGATGGAAACAGCCACCATCATCACCACTGCCGCCACCACAGAAAAATCACTAACAAAGCTAGAATCCTCAGAAACTCCTTCACCAAAGAGAGGGAGAAACAGCTCCAACAGATCTAGCACTCCTGGGGCTGTTGCACCAGAAATCTGCAGGTGACCCAGGCAGCTGTTCTCCTTTTCTGCAAAGTTATGTCCTACCTTCACAAAGCTTCAAGCTCAGCAGTGATGATTGAAGGGCACCACAAAAACAAGGGCTATATCTTTTTCCCTTCCTAGAGCCCTTCTCACTTACCTTTCAGTGTGCCTTGTGGGTTGGACAGTGAGGCTTATGACCCCTTTTTTTGTCCATTGAAACAAATGGGATGGGCCTTTTGTTACATTTATATATAGATAGATATATATGCACATATGTGAAAGTTAAAGACATTAAATTGAGATGCAACCAATAGAAATCAGATTAAATTACTATTAAAAATATCTACAGAAATAAGGCAGCAATTTTTTTTGCTGCTCTGTTTGCTGTTTGATGTTCCCATGGTTGAATCAGATTGAGGTAGGAAGGGCAAATTTACAGGTGCGGATGATGGAGAGAGAGAGAGAGAGAGAGAGAAAGTGTTGGGGGTGAAGATGCACAGGGGTTCCTAATTACAGACGATGCAGTTGCTCAATGAGGCACATGTAGGGAGGGAATCATTTGGGTGTGTGTCTACAGTAAAATCTTCTGTTCAGCTCCAGAACATGGTAACAGCACTGCAACATCGCAGATCTTCGCTGAGACAAGTCCTTATCTGTAGGCAGGGTTTTTTTCCCACATTGTCACCCAGGACATGGTATTAATTGAGAGCCCCACCTTGTGACACAGCTCATCTCAAAGGCAGATGATACTGGTTAGCAGAGGAAATGTATTCCCTAATGAGAGATTTGGAGAGATAAGGCAGAGCTTGTGAGTTCTGCTCCTTGCTGCACAACCTTAGGCCAGTCACTTAAGCCGGTGCTTTTCCATCTGCCAAATTCTTCCATAAAACTATACCTACCTCCCAGGGTTGCTGAGAGATTTTGAGTCCACTCTGTAATACAAGGTCCCCGTGTGAAAGGTTGGAATGAGAAAGTAAGGCATTGGTACTGCTGCAACCCACAAATTTCTGTCAGTTTGAAGAATCTTAGTCACAAGGGGCATTCAGAAGGGATAAGAGGTCAAAACTTCCTGTGACTCCATCCGCAACTAAAAGACAGAGAGTATAAAAAACCATGCAGGTGCAGATTGTGCATGGATGCTATTTACCTCTCTCTCTCTCTCTCTCTCTCTTTTCCTCTCTCTTTCTGTTACATTTTCTTCTCGTGTAGACTTTATCATTTTGGTGGATATATTCTAGTACTGTATGTTGCTGTTTCATTAACAAAGGTTATTTCATATATAGTCATTGTAAATATTTTGAAATGCATATTTTTAACTTTGAGGGTATAAAAATAAAATCTGATTCCCTTTATTATAAGGAGTTTTGCTTTGGTGTTTTTTTCATTCGCGTTTCAGATACTTGTTAACAGAAGCATTTGCTGTTCCCACTGAATCAAAGCTCACTCCTTGAAGATGATGCAGAACTACCATGTTCTCTTGCTTGTCAGTATATGAGATTTCCCATTTTGAAGGGGAGGACAAAGCAGAACAACTCTTGGAGATCCTGTTTCAGGCTCTCTGCAAGCCCAAGTGGATAGTGTGAGCAATGGCAACAGTCCCAGAGCCAGGCTTTGCTTCTCACCCAAGAGAGCTGGAAATGTACTTTCACACTCCAGCAGAATCTCGTCTCTGTGGAAGCTGGTGCCTAAGATGCTGCAGGATTTATTATGTCTTAGACCAACCCTCTGCACAACTGAGTCCCAAAGCAAGATCACTGAGGTGTTTGCCTGGGCCACTTGACTTGGTATAGCTGTTGACTCCTTAGGTTTGTCTGGCCAAACACCTCAGCAGCTCTAGAGCTTGAGCAAAGAGTCCAAAGCTCAGGACACAGGCAGATCTCAGAAAACTTGGGGCACAGTCCTGTGAGCTGTGAGGTGAGATGATAAAGCTTAGCAGGAATCAGCTGGGTATGAAATTTTTCTTTATCAATTAATCCACCTTAGGGAAAGCTAAGGCATGTGCTAATTGAGGGCAGAACCCTGACATGAATCTTTAGGAGCTGAAGTTTCACCGGAGAAGAACCTCATACACAGCAGGGTATGGGAAGGCTCATGGTGCGTGATGTGTGGACACTTGTCTTGGTCTCAGGAGGTCCCAGGAGTCCTGATGTCCTCATCCTCCTGGCACTCCTAGAAGCACAGGGTAACCGAAGACCTGTGAGGCGCTGGAGGATGAGGCTTCTCTGGCTACAAGCTAATACTGGCAGCTAAGACATAAGCTAGCGGCTGAGATGGGAATACTGGGGGATGCTAGCCAGGGAGCTTTGCAGGAGCACAGCCACTGCTTTGCTGGTATCTGTGACCTGTTTCTACCACAGCACAGATCACAAGTGACAATATGATACCTTACAGGCTAACAAAACAATTCCAACTTTATTGGGATGCCCGGGACACGCTCTCAATTTTTGACCAACAGTCTCCAGCAATCTTTGCCTCACTACAAACAGTTGTCATTGGCAGCTCAGCAAGGATATGAAGGCTACTGGACACCCTGGTCAGCTTGGTTTGCCTGAGAAACCACTTGGGCTTTTAAAGGATTGGTGTCCTAATCTGTTAGGAAAATCCCTGGGTCCTATGCTATCTGGCAACCCTAGTCAATGCAGTTCCTGAAGTATATCCCATCTCAAATGAGACAGTCTTTGCTCCACACCTGGTAGCTCCCACCAGCATCTTCTGAGTCCTGTTACATTAGGGGCTGGCAGGCAGGGAATTACACTGGGCACTGGCAGGACAGAACACACCAAACAGAAAAGCAGATGTCAACAAAGATGAATCAATTACAAAACACGAAGCAGCAGAAAAGGATAGGAGCAAATGGCACTATTGGTTTTGTCATATGACAGGTGTTTGCTCAAAGATCATCTTCCACACAGCGTGAAGGGACAGTGTCACACAGACTGTAAGACACAAAGTCATGGAACTCCTGAAAGAGTTCCTGCCCTACAGGGATTTCAGGGATCAGGTGTTACGAGGGCCAAGACCAAAACTGACCCTGACAACTTCAGGGACAAATCACAGCAGAGTCCTTGCACTGGATGAGAAGCCTTTGGAAAAGGAGAAGCAGAGAAACAAAACAATTCCCATGCCTGAGACTCCACTGCAGAGCAAACGAAGGATTCCCCCTCCCTGGTCATTTTTCTGCAGGTCACAGTGCAAGAAGGAAGGGGTTTTCCATAGACAAACAACTGACTAATTCAAGGCATTTGATTACAGTAAATCAGCCAGATCAGATAAATGGTCCACATGCTCGTGCTGACTAAAATCACACCAGGAGCTAGCAGAGGCCATACACAGAGGTCAGCCCTGCCAGACTCAACGTTTCTGAGAGCTCCTAAGGAATGAGGATAAGTTCTCCAAACAGGAGGTGTTCAGTATAAGGAGACATTGCCAGCACAGACCATTTTATTAGCCATACTCAGGAGGAACAGATAAAAGCTATTTCCATGCTCACCACAAGGTAAGGAGAGCAGAGAGCTGCAGGAAAAGCTAAAAATGAGGGACAGCCAAGCGACTGGGGCAAAAGCAAGAGACACTCTTGCTCTGACCAGAGAGTCAGGCTAGGCAGGCTGGGAAGAAGCAGTCCAATTACTGCTCACGTTAACGGGTTTGAAATTACCTGTACATGTTCAGGGGAGTGTTGCAAAAGCCTCTGCAGACAGCTCAGGGGAGAGTCCTGCTCTCTCAGTGGCGGAAGCCAGAACTGGCCAAGCAAAGTAACTGACTCCCGGGCTGATCAAGGGGTGATGACAGCACTAAAAACACAAAGGCAGCAGCACCATTACCGAATGCAGCTGCCTCCCAGCACACTCAGAGCGGGAGAATGGCTTGATTCCCTTGCAGCAAAGAAGACAGAGAAAAAACAGACCACCACCAACAACAAAAAAGCGTGCAAAGAATGGGGAGATGATGGGAGGCATAAAAGATGATGCTAGGAGTGGTGTAAAAGATTATGGGTCACTTCCAGTACTGGAGTAAATCTCCACTGCTGGCACCAGGGTGCAGTTAGCGTAAGAATCATTTTACAGAGGAAAGTAAGACAAAATCAGCATGAAATACCCCACTCAAAACCTATCCAGCCCAGGGGACAGCCCAGAAATATATGCTGCAGTTGTACTAGTTGTCTTTAGAAGGCTGCCTAATCTTCTGATTATTTACATTTGCAGCTCTGCCTGCTCAGTTAATAAGAGCAGTCAGGGTACCAGTTGATTGCTGGAGGAACCGGGAAGGAATTTCAATCCCACACCCTCTGTTCCCGCATTGCACAGTTGGTGAGGTACATCACTGCAGACAGCTCAGCTCTCCCGACATTGTCAGAGCCATGGTATTGGATTTAGATACACCAGTGATCTGATGCATGATGACAAATCTCATGTTGCACAATTCACCTGAAGTATGTGGATATCTGGAATAAATATACACCTTGTCATCTGTTACACTGCTGAGGAAATTTGATTGCCTTTCTGCTTAACCTAGCATGGAAGCCTGTAGCTGGCAGCCTTCCTCCTCTCCACTCCCTCTCAGGCTTCTCATGTAGGCCAGGCTAGCCAGGGACCAGAGGGGTCAATCCATAGAGTGAGGGCCCTGCAGCCACTATCTTCCCAGAGGCAAGCACAGGAGGCATGCTCCTCAGCAGAGATTTATGAGAACCCAAAATGCTTCATCTGGTCTCTTAGGCTAATCCCAGTGTCAGGATTTGGGCAACAGAGCTGGATCTATCTGCAGTGAGGTCTAGGGGAAAAGGGAATGCTCTCGAGCTCTGCCCTGTGGGTATGGCCACTCTCATACAGATGACCTGGAGAGCATAATGCAGTCAGAGGTACTAAAGGAAGGAGTATTAGGGGTGCTCCTGCTCTCTCCACCTTCCAGATAAACCTGCAGGTGGACAGAAGCTTGGCTTTTGAGGTTAACAAATGGATGTGACTTTTTTTCCCTGACCTTTGTGGGGCATCATATATTATTTCTTTCTCTGGAAGCAACTCCCAGAAAAACCCATTTCATTCACATGCTCACTGTAGAGCTTTTTGGGCCTTGCTCTGATGATAAGATGGAGCTGGGAGAGCTGAGCTGTAATTCAGTGAGTAAAAGCACTTCCTAGGGCTTTGGGAAGGTAGGGAGATGTGTGGCTCTGAGAGACAGGGGAATATCGACTGAATCAGGCAGTATTTTGCTATCAGTGCCCAGAAGTCATATATAAAAACCATGAATAAACACACAAGGGCATGTTAGCCAAGCAAGGAAAGGTGGTGTTGTAGGCATGGCCTGTGAGAGGAGTGGGGAGCTGGCAAAGAGGCTTCCATGTGCTCCTCATGCTGCAGCCATGGCAGGTCTCCCCCATGGTCCTGGGCATTCCAGGGCTCTCCGGGAGCTGCTGACAGCTTGCAAGTCCTTCTGATGTCCGTAAAAGCTGAGGCTGCTCAGCATGGTTAGCAGCTCCAAGGACTGGGTCCAAAGCTCTCACCATCTTTGTTTACAGACTCAGGGAGGTATAAGATAGCCTCAGCACACCTTGAATATATCTTTAGGGGGTTCTCTTTCTAAATGGGATTCTGAAGCAGGAGTTGCTTCATGTGCATCACATAGAGGATGACCAAGCATGCAGCACAGCAAGCAGCTTGTGGCAAGGAAACCAGAACCCTTGCACTTTGCAATCCCACCTCTGGAAAGGGCTTGCAGGCTCTGCAAGAGAGCCAGGGTGTGGGGAGGAGGAGGCAGAGGTGAGAGACAGAAGTGAAGTCCTCCAGACCATCCCAGAAGGAAGGAGCATGAACACTACCTAGTCAAGAGGGTGGACTGGCAGTGAGTCATCAGATGCCATGCGGGAATGGGGCAACAGAAAGAAATGGGGGACCAGAAGTATGGACAGGAGAGAGATGGACAGGAAGAACAAAGGCCACGGAAGACCCGAAGACTATCATGACCCTGGTGGCTTGGGGGAGGACAAGCATTTCAGTGGGGAGGTGTATGGATTTTGGGACACCTGAGACCCACTGCAATTGTCTACCAAGCAGACAGACCCTGATCTGGCTGGCTGGCTTCCCCAAGGCATTACCAGAGGCTCATGTGCACGATCCTGCCGAAAACTGGGGTCAACCATTGTAAACTGTTCAGTACCGAGGACCCGCGGGTGCCCTTTCAACCCCTTGATGGCTGAAGACCCCGGTCCCCCGCGTTGTCACTAGAGGTCAGTGCAAGCCCAGAAATGCCTCTGCTGAACGTATCTTATGATCCTATGATTTGAGGCATGGGCATCCCAAGCCAGGGACAGTGCTGCTTTATCGTAGTATAATTCAGAAATAGGACCATGCCCCAGCCTCGCTTGGCAGACCTCAGTCGGGCTCCCTGCTTGCCTGTGGCATGTCACGTAGAAGATGGAAGAGGTATGTCAGGTGCATCTTGTCCCACATAAGAGGCAGCATCGTGGGAGTATTTCTCACCAGTAAGAAACCTACAGGGCAAATGGAAATGGAAGAAGAAACCTATGGGAGAATGAGCAAAAACTTTCTAGCCATCAGGCCTGAACAGATGACTGTTGCTCAATTCCCTTAAGACACTGAAAGCTGTTTTGGAGTCAAGGAGATAAATAGGTTTGTCCCTCACTCCTGCAGTTAATGCCACCCCCTCTGCTCTGTACTGTCAGAGAAACTGAGGCAGAGCAATTGCATCAAGCTGGGGCAAGCAGGCTGAAAGTAGAGAATGGAGAGGATGCTCAGGTGGCCTGAACATAGACAGAGTCCTGTCCTTTAGGACCTCCACAGTTCCCACTTCAGAGAGGGACCCTTTCCAGCTAACTCCCCTTCACTCCCAGTGGATCTTAACAAAACAGGGGCTTTTCTCAGTTTCCCAAAGAGCAGGCCCTAGGTTCCTAAAGACTGATTGCAGCAGGTCAGTAGCTACATCTGTAGGTAACCAGCTTTCAGGAGGTGGTTTTAATACTGATGAGTTGCTGGTGAAATCTGTGGAACTTGCAGAGACTCAGCAAGGTACATCAATTTAAGTATCTCATTTCAAACACCCAAGCCAGAAAAACTGAACACAGACACCCGGTAGAGACCTTGAAACCCCACAGCAGGGACACAAAGAGATCAGAGAAGTCATTGCTTTTATTGCCATGTGCCCACCAGAATATTTGCAATGACATTGCTGTGATAAAGGTAAAGTTTGTATTTGCGGTGCAGTAAATCTAGTGGTCCCAGCTGTGTAATTGCATGCCCATAGAGAGGCATGACTGCTGTCTTGCTGGGGAAAAGGGAAGTGTGGTAGAGCCCAAACCACAAGAGATAAATGAAGCTGAGTGTAGGAAGTGAGTTTTTCCACTCAAATTCAGAGGATTCTGCAAATTATAAAGCACTGGTTTGATCCAGTTGTCAAAGCTCTGGCAGAGGTGATAGAGGTCAGGGAAGGGGCCATGTCTTTGGGGAGTTCTGGGAGTTTCTGTTGTGCTTTGGACAAGTGCCTCCTTCTGCCCCCTCAGCCTAACCTCTCAGCTGTTGGAGAGGACACCTCCCTTTCCCTCCAGCCATTTGCACCCTCGGGACACAGCTCCCTCAGCTGTCACCTCCCAGGCTGCCTCTGTAGGAGCGGGAAATCAGAGGGGACCTGCCGGGCTCTTTCTGTGACGCACTGAACTTGGGACAAGGGAAGGGGAAATGTTGTGGATATAGGAGGCCGTTCAGTGGAGATCTGGGGGGCAGGACTGATCCAGCTACCCCATAGCCTTCAACCATGCCTCCTCCAGCAGCAGAGAGCTCCGTGGGCAAGGAGGGGGTATTCTGCCCCCCAGGGTAGGAGGGGGGATCAGCTGTTTAGGCCATGCCTGCTGCGTGCCAGCACAGGTAAAGCTGGTGGTCAGCTCACCCCTCACCACCTCCCCAGCTGCTGTCCTGGGCTTCACCCGTGCCTGCAGCTAACGAGCAGCAGTGAGTGGTGAAAGGAGACAGGCCTCCAAGGAGAACCCTTCCATATTACTTTCACAATATGACTGGCAAAGAAGGGCATTTGGGTCAGGATTCACAAACCCTCAAGCAGATATTGGTCATGAAGAATCAAGCACAGTCACATTCAGATCCAGCGTGCTTCAGAGCAGAACCAGTGCAGCACAGGCAGTGAGACTGGGCTGACCCGTAGTGCCAAGGGAGCCGTTACTGCACACTGGTCCTTATGAACGTTCACATCCAGATGACCATGGCTTTGACACATACTAAGCACCTACTCTCAACTTCTCCCATGCTGAGTGTCTCTGTCCCGTTTTATTTTTCCACTCACGGGGAAAAAAAACAGGGTTTTGCACTATCTGCTTCTAAGGCAAAGCTTAATGAAGAGCAGATGCTTTCTACCATGACTGTTTCCTTTCATCCTTCCCTAGATGACTTCCACCCTCTCCCTACTGCGGAGATGGAAGCAAAATTTGGCAGAGCAGCAAGCTGGTAGTCATGCAGGAGCCCTTTATTGCCCAGTGGAAAATCAATGCCACTTAGGCCAACACATACGCTATAGATAAAAGCACTACTTGTTCAGAGAAGCCACAATCAGGAAAGTTAGCCTGTTTCTAACTTCCTGACCATTCTAGCTGTTTTGCACAAGTCTCCAAATACCAGCAAAGCTTTTGTGCCATAGTAGAGTCAGATCTAGATGCAATTCAGGTGGAAAACACTGCACAGCCATGGATGTGTCACGCCGGGTGGAGCTAATCCATGTCCCTGCATTGTAACCTTACTTTTTTCCCCAGAATCACTGATCTTAATGGGATACAAGCAAAATGGAACTCTTCTTTCATCAAAGTACTCTCTCTGTGAGAAGATGCAATAGATGGGAAGCCACAGACCCTGAGCTCTTGCTTCTCATCTCTTTCACTATGTGGAATTGCTCTGTTTATAACAGCATCCTTCATATGCATAGATCCATCTCAACTTGCATAGTTTCACATAACCTGTTTTATAAAGGTTGAGAGCATGGCTGCAAAGTCACCTCCAGCAGGCCTGGGAAGACAGATTTCTAGTATGAGACAGAGAAATTATACTACCTCTGCCTTCTGGGTCTACCAAAACCTTAAGCCTGACTGTTCCCGATATGCAAAACAAGGCTACTATCTGCATTCCCACCTTCAAGACAGCCAGATTAACAGGTACAGTGTAGGCACCACTTGTCATTATTTAAGCAAAAGCACCCTTCTCCTGATCCGATCCCCAACCCTTCTAGGGGAGGGCTGACTGACTCATGCCATGTCACCCCCCAACACACTGCTTCCTTGGGGACTGCCTTCCTCTTGCTTCCCGGTGCTGCCGTCTTTCAGAGCTCCCACAGGTACTCAAAGGGCAAATGTCTCAGCTTTAATCCTCAAAGCCATCAGCAATTATCTTGCATCACATTTGCCACTCTTCTCTATCACATGTGCGCTCTTATTTCTCACCAGTGTTGAAAGCTTCCAACAGCCCTTGCCTTTTCAAAGGGCACTGCAGACAACCATTTACACTTTAAATAGATATTAAAATGAAGCCACCTGCACGCCTTCCAGTTCCCGAACTGCAGAACAGAGTGATGGATAATGGAAGTGTACCAACACATCAACAGTTTCCACTAGCAACTGCTGCAGAATAGCATGATACCAGCTTCAAATATGGACAGGAAATGGCTTTTGATATCAAATGTAAGTTTCAGACCCACAAGAGTCTCTAAAAATAAGCATTTTATTCCCACTCACCCTTGATTTGATACCAAATGGATTGTGGAGAAGGACCAAACTCTAGAAACAGAAATAATAACAGAGGTACAGTTTTAATTAACTGATCCTATATTCTTCCCCTCTCTACTGGACCTGCTGCCTCATTCAGCCCACAGAAGTGCTCCGCAGTTGAGGCTATCTTCCTTATTCACTCCGTGGCCATATTTATCTGCACGCCAGCAGTGCACTACACAGCATACAGAACTCTGCTTCCCTCCTGGGCTTTTCAATTTGCCTCATTATTATCACCGCTGAGCAGTTCCCAAACTCAAAAGGACTTTTGTCTTCCAGCCACCCCTACAAAACCAAACCATTATCACAGGCATTTTAGAGACAGGGGAATTGATTCATAGGCAGATCACAGCTAAAAATCTGCAATGCTGACCATTAATTTTGGCCACCACAATGGCTGGCTGCCTCTACATACAAAAGGAAACAGCTGGTGACCACTACAGGAAAGTTGGGTGTATGTGATTTGGTCAGCATCATATTCAGAATCCATGCTAAAAGCAGAGAGAGAAAAGTGGGTTTCTACAACCCACAGTAATATTCTCAATATGGCTAGCTGTATTCATTTTCTTGCTTGCACTAAGAGCTAGAAAGAAGGTTGCATGCATCTCCTTCAGCCAACAGTCACCTCAGGTCAGAATTCCTGATCTGGGAAACACCAGGAAACTTCTCACTAGTGTGAACCCTCTGGATGGGAAACATAAGAACACAAAGATAAATTTCAAAAAGATCAATTAATCTTAGGTGCCACTATCAAGACATCAATAGACCATGTATAGAAATCTTCACGTACTCAAAGCACAGGTCCCATGGATTTCAGCTGTAGTGGTGATTTCTGCAAAGCAGACCCCAAGGGCTCCCTTCAGCCCCTTTCCTCCCCTGCAATAAGTCATGTCTACATAGATCTGCTTTTAAACAATTGAGCACAAGCTCTGTCTTGGCTGAGAACCAAGTGCTGCACATTTGCATCCCAACTTTACGCCTTCTTGCTCATTCAGCCCATCCAGATGGCAGGCTGTATTCAAGGCTTAATGATCTGCTTCCCCTCCCTCCAGTATGGGCACAGTAAATCACTGGCAAATCTTCCTGATGATCTTTTAGAGGGAAGACAGATCAAATACATACAGTGTGTTTTAAAATACCAAGTCCTCAGGAAAATTATGGTCTGCAACATTGATGCAGAGCATGGATTCAACTGAATGACTTAAAATACTTGCAAGTAAGCTTTCCTTGCCAGTCCACCCTTCCCAAGTCCCCATGCCTGGGACTCTCTCCTTCACTAGGCAAAGATTTTGCCAGTCTTGGCTTGCTCACTCCACTCTTGGTCACTGCAGTTCTCTGCTCCCTCCTAAGAAAGGCTTTTTTAGCACAGACAGGCAGACCAAAACTTTTGGAAAAATTTCAAGAAGAAAAGCTAGAGTTGTGTCTGTTTAAAGATTGGGTGCTGCTCTCCACAGAGGCTGCTGGAGCTCTGGCTTCTGGGGCAGAATTTTACACACCCCAGTCATGACCAGGAGATGTACGTGTTCATGACATGAGACACGGCTTCATCTTCTGCCCACAGAGCACTGCACAGAATACATGAATCTTCTCACAGGACCAGACCTCAAACGCTGGAGAGAGATCTTAGGTATATTTTCGCATTTGACAAGAGGGTGAAGTGGCACATACAAACTTAGTCTCAGGAAATGGCCACAGCGAACTCACTGCCCCCCCCCCCCCCCCCCCCCCGCCCCCCAATATTACACAGAAAGCTGTGGCAGAGGCAGGCACTGCTTCTGAATTGTCCTGACAGCACTTATCAGCCTGAACGTGAGGATACCTCTGTGTACAGCCTGGGGACCTCCATCTCATTCTCTTCAAACGTTCCAATATCCATAGCGACTAAGACAAAGGCTTCGTGCTGTGCAGTCCTTATTGCTACCGAGCTCTGACCTCTCCCAAAAGCTGCTCCCACTGTTCCTGCTCAGTGAGGCATGGTCCTGTGTTGAAACACTATGTGCTCTTGTATTTAAAGATCGGTGAATGGTTTGGGATGCCAAAGCAATTAATTCAGGTTCACACCAAACTTAATTGTGACATTTCCTGGGGACTTGATTTTGTTCCTCAAATTAAGTCTTTTTATCATCAAAAGATTGTTTTCCAGTGTGTGCAGCATACTTATAAAAAGAAATTCCCCCCTGTGGAGTTCACTGTGTTTCTTTCCACTTAAGCTGGATCTGACAACTTAAGTTATTTGTATGCTTTGCGCTAAGTGTCTGCATAGGAGTAAGCGTCAGCTTACATGCTATAGCTTACATGCAGTATGCTGCACAAAATATAAATATATCCACATGTGCCTTCAAACAAAATGTCAGTGCTATTTCTCAAAGAATATGGGAGCAAGGGCCAGGGGCCAGCAAAATAATTTTTCAGCTTTTAAGTGACAGACAATGGAAGTGATCCAGTCTTGCATCTCATGAGTACTGGCAGATTGTCCAGGATTTGCATGCTAACAAAGAGATTCGGTACATGGGCTTGGTTTCAATTAATGAGCATGTGTCCATATGGTTCTGTGTGTGCATGTGTTTATACTGAGTGTTCTTTCCTGTTAATGGGTGTTGCATAAGTACAAGTGTGCATGTGTGTGCCTGTTGAAGACAGGTTCAGAGCTAGTTCAAAAATGCCCAGCAGCACAGGCAAAATGAGCGTTGACACCCAGCACAAAAGGTCTTCTGTATTAGCTGTGACAAGACCCTGGAAATACTGTATTTTAAACAGAAAACCTCTCTTCTCTAGCAGGAAATCAGATCCACGTGACACCAGTGCAAGCACCGAACCCAAGCCGCTGACCACGCAGGATCTGCCACTGTGTCGGAGCAAGGTAGCAACAGTTGGTGGTGGGACAAACCCCACCCAGGGAGACAGAAGGACCAAATACCATCGAACCTATTCCTGACAGACACACCAGCCAGGCTGCCCTGCTCTGCCTGCGGTGTGAGAAGTCAGAGACTGCCAGTGCTTACTGCCCAAGCGGCTGGTACCGATCTCGGTACCAGTCAGGGGCAGATCCTGCTGTTCTGCTGCTTTGGGCAGCCTGCCTCCCTAGGAAACGTCCTGCTCTGCCCGTGCCTGCAGCCATCCCACCTGTGTCCATGTCAGACCACGTGCCTGCCGGAGATTTGTCAGCAAACTGCATAGCTCCGTGTTCTTGTCTGCAGCACTTGTTTCTCCTTTAGCTTTTTTTTTTAAAAACAATGGAGTAATCAGCTCAGTAGTTGTCAGACAGGTAGAAGGAGGAATAGACATATAAGATAAAATACTTTGTATATGATAGGAAATTTGGACCCAGCAGTTTTTAAACAATGCGTGCACCCTTGAGCTTAATTTAATTATTTATTTTCCCCACCCCAGTTTGTTAAGTTATAATTGGTTCTACAAATTATAGGCTAATTCAAAATTAAGATGTACTAATAAGGTTGATGATGACCAAACAGAATCACAAACTCTGATAAGGTGCTTACCTGCTATTTTAGGGTTATCTTGCCGTTCCAGCTCTACATTTCTTTTCCCCAAGATGCACTAACTTTGCATTGCTCTAACTAATGTTTAAATTAAGCTGGTGCACTTTCATCTCTGCTGATATCAATGCCTAAATGTTTGCCTTAACTACCCCTTCAAGCTCTTCTCTCCTTTTTTTCCCAACAGGCACATACGCAGGGCTCAGGAGCTGACCATCCTGGCATATCTGTGGATCCCAAAGAGCAAGACGGCTGCCTGATATCACTAGCGTGAGACTGAAGGCTATTTGGGAAGAAGAGGGTTTAGAAAAAGATGCCACGGGATCAGGCTGAGGTTATGGCTCAGCTTAGGGACAGCTCAGCTGCTTGGAAACAAGTCTGGACCCAGAGATCCTAACAGCTCTGAGGCTATGTATAAGACATTCGTCTTTGCCCTACCAGTGCCCTGGCAGCAGTGCAGCCATTGCCTAGCCCAGTTGTGATCCCAGCTCTGTCTGCAACAGAGTTAACCTGTTCCTGCCTTAGCACTGTGCATAAGCCATTCACTCCTGCCAAAGCCAGCCCTTCTCCATCCTGGGAAGCATGCTGGATGCAACAACAATATAAGCACTTCAGCATCTGCTGCTCAAACCCATAGCCTTAAGTGCCACTCATCCCACACCTGCTGCACACTGAACCTTTTTGGACCTTTTACAAGTGGAGACATTCTCCATCTTCTATACTGAACAGTTATTTTGGTGCCTTCTTCCAATAATCCCCTGTGACAATTAGCAATGAATAGCACAAAGTAATCCACAACCAAACCATTACTCCAGATTTTCTTTACAGAAGCACTTCCAGTATCTGAGTGCCTCAGAAATATTTTCTGCACCCTGTGTTAATTTTTCTGCCCAACTTCATGCCCACTCTGTTTCCCCACAGGAAAAAATATACTCTGAATTATTATTTTCCCCTCACAAAATTCTATGAGGTAGGAAAATCTAATTTGGAGTGCTCAAACATAGCTTTAAAGGGCTTTCACAAATCAGGGTCTAGAGTATCCTGCAGTGCAATAACAGAGCTGAGTACGAACATAAGCCCTCCAGGGAACCGGTACCTGAGAATGGGTCTACCCTGCCACAACACAACTCCCAGCAACACTTCTGAAGCCAAACCCCAACACCACAAACCTTGATGGGACTGAAGAGGCCACTCTGAGGACTCCCCGCTGGAAGCAATGAGAAGTAAGGGATCTCAAGAGTCTCAGGTCCTTCTAGGACCCCCAGGGCACATGTAGTCCAAATAACTCAAGCATCAGGGTACCACCTGGAGCCTTTCAACCCACCAATAAGTCTCCCAGAGCCAGCATCTCCATCCTCTTATGCCTCTGTGCAACACCTGAGAGCCTCTGTGCATAATGTGACTCTTCAAGCCCTCACAGTACAAGCAAGTCCTTTAAAAAGTACAAGCAAGTCACCCAGTCCTTTCCTCTGTGAAAGTATGGTGCCTTGAGGGTACGCAGTCAACAAAGTCCTCACAACAGCTTGGTGGAGGGGCAACTGCCCAATCCTTACTATGCACTCCTCTTCCTCAGCACTGGGAAAGCCATCCCAGAGGGTCGCAATGATGAGGAAGTCACTGACAGGACAGGTTAACTACACCAAGCCTAGATGGGTAAAGGTGACCAACTCCCATGTCCTTCCCCCCAGGAAACCTGCAAGTGACCAAGGAGGGTGTCTTCAAGAGGGGCACTTGTCTCGGAGGCAAGGCACTTGGGAGGCTCCCAGGAGGGAGGCTATTGCACAGGTTGTGGGAGGTCATGAGGCCGAATAGGGAGAAGACTACCGAGAAAGAGAGAAGAGCAGGAAAATAGTAGACATCCAGCCATTGACTATTCAAAAGAAAACCCTTGTCTACCATCTTCCCTTCAACAGGAGCACATCAACAGCTCAAGGAGACCTCCATGAACAAAAACCACATCACAGGCCCCTGAGGTCCCAGCTCTGCTCAGGAGCCCTTGAGGCAGTGCACAGCCAGTGACATGAGACATGTGGGCCAGGGGGACAGGAGCAGGGTGGTAGGAACACGGACAGGTGAAGAGAGGAATGCAGGGAAGTGTATCTGTCTGGCAGAGCAGCAAAGCCAGGAGTGGGACTGGGGACAAGAGCTGAGGGACAGCGAGAGGACTGGAGTGTTTTATGGATGGGGTTAAATTACAACACTCCTTTATTTTAAAAGCCTTTTTTTTTCCCTTTGATGATGAGATGCAATTACAAGCCTAAATTAATATGCTGACAAGAGACAACAGATGGATACCAACCAGGAGGGGAATAAGAAGAGACAATGAAGCAATTCTGGTCAATCTGACAGATCGTAAGCTCAGCAGCCTCCTACCCACCCATATCCATTCATAGGCACATCGATCTTTGTCCTTCAGGCTCTGGTTTCACTATTTCCAGGAGAATTTTATTACTGTCTTTGTCCTCATCAGCATTTTTACTATTTATTTACTCCAAATCTGTTAGGGACCAAGTGTCTGAGGTCTCATGATGGTGGAATTCCCGGCCAGGAAAGAGGCCTGAGGTTTTGTCAGGGAACCAAGGGAGAGGGTAGAAAACCAGCTAAGAATCCATGAATGGCTGTGCCTCTGTATCTACAGCAGCCTGCACACGGCACCCCAGGCCTGCGGTCTGACCTGCAAGCAAATGGGGAATCCACATGGCAGCTACATATCCAGAGCTGGTTTGAAGCTGTAAATTTGCAGGTTCCAGCCTGACACCATGCTGGGGCTATTGAGGGGCGAAAAAAAAGCAAGCAATTCTTCCACCCTGGTGATTCATTCTTCCATGTCTCAGACGTCACAGAGCTGAAGCCAACCCAACTTTTTCAAGCATTTTCTCCCTCAATTAAATACAGACCTAGGTACCCACAGCAAAGACTACTATCCTTTAAGAAAAGGCTAACAACACTAAATACCAGTTTGCATCCTTGTAAAATCTCTGAGGCCAATGCCAATCGTGATGGATTTAAGTCTTTGGAAACCATGAAGGACTTCAGGGCTAAAACATAGAAATCACTTAGCTTAGTTGAAATCGTTATCTTTATGGAAAGTAATGCAAGCTGATAATTTTGATAAAGATGACAAATTCACTTCTTCCAGCATAATTCATCCTAGAGAACCTGAGTGCACTTTCTGGATGGCAAACAGCAGCTACTATTAAATTTTTGCAAACGTCTTGACAAGCAATTAAAGTTATCACAGCACTTAGGCATTTCTTCCTCTAAAAGCATGGAATAACCCGAATACTTGGTAGCATCAGTAACTTGCAAAGGCAGGTGTATCGATTTTAAATATACATAATAGGATGAAAAATACAGAAGACAAAACTGTGATGCACCTTCACTTGAAACAGCATTCTGTCTCTGAGTTTTTCAAGTGAAACCCAAGCACTTCAGTGGGACCAGGATATCAAGAAAGACATCACAGAAACCCAAGAAGAAACAGAGGGGCAAAAACCCCAGGGAGTAAAGAGACTGTGGCATAAAGAGAGATGAGAATGATTGGCTTTGCTTGGTTTCAAGAGGTAATAAATAAGTGAGGCCTGCAAAAGATAAAAATATCAAAGGAAGGAAAAGGCAGAATTACTGCCTTGTGCAGGAAATGGAAGGGCATTCAGTTACAACAGAGGCAGATACAGTGAAATGTTTTCCACATGGCATCTAAATAACTTGTGGAACTTATTGTTGGAAGAGGTCATTCAGGTTAAGAATTTAGCAAAATGTAGAGCAGGATTCATGCATCTTGCAATGGATGGGAATTTTTAGGAGCTTTGTATTTTACACAGGACATAAAAAACAGCTTCTAAGTGGCAGGGATTAAGCAGAAAGTATCCCTCTGGGAAGGTTATCCCTAAACAGTGTCCTGTGAGATGCTCCCCTTTCCTCTGAAGTGCTACAGACAAGCCAGAGGTAGCCTACCTCATCCTGATCTCATCTACAGGATAATTCCAGGGACGTTTTTTCACAGCGAAATGGAGGAACTGTGTGCTTAATCTGAGCCCATTGGAAATGTTTAGCAGCATCTCAGCCCGCACTATCAGGAGATCAATTATTACATCAATAAAAGGAATTAAGAGCTTTGTCAGAAAAACATCAGGAAAGCAACCGCCCTAAAGGATACATAGACCAAATTCTCATGCTGTCATTGCTGAGATGGAAGAGGGCCCTCCCTTCTGTCCCTGCCCCAAATCCATGCCACAGCAGGAGGGAAGCAAATTATAACCAGCAATCCCTCCCAGTCCCCCAGGTGAAAGTACCGCTTTCCCCCAGTTCCCTGTAATGTTAGTGGAAAAGCTCCTCCTGGGCTGATTTTCATTGACCTACAGAGCCAGATATGTGAATACAGTAGTGTTGACCTCAATGCCACAAAATAAGAGTAGCAGCCACAGCGTAATGACTTAAGGCTATTGCACAGTTTATTGAACACAGACAGGCTCTGCCTGGCTGGTGGGAGCTGGGCCGGCAGCACTACAGTGGTTCCAGCAGCCCTCAGCCCCATAACTGGAAGAAGAGAGCAGAGCTAAGGGGGACCGAGACCCCTTTGGAGGTAGGTACCCCAGCTGTTCTCATCAGCAGGTGAGTGAGAAAATGTGATCCTGCCTGGCTATGGGGGAAGAGAGGAAGGGAATGGAGCTTTTTTTCTTGAGTTAGATCCTGAAGTTTTGGTTCATGGAAAAGGAACCTACATTCTGGGGATGAGGCTACAATCTCCAAATATAAGGCCACTTGCCTATAGGATGTAAATCACAGTACTTCTGCAGACTCCAATGGAAAAACTCAGTGGCACACTAGCCTCTAATTCCAGACAACAGAGGAACCCAAGATTGTTTTTATTTTAGAAGGATTTCTGAAGCATTTTTTTTTTTTACAGTGTTCAAAAGCAACAATACAATCCTATTATTTTGTCTGGAGCAAAATAATGTCTCTTTCCTCCTGGGTCCCTTATCACCCCAGAAATCTAAAAGATGACCAGGATGGGGAAGAACAGCCAGCTGCTGTCTGAGAGAATATAACAGAGAATGGACAGTCTGGTAAGCTAGTTATTTGCCAGAGGACTTGGACAAACCTCCTCTGCACCTCATAAGCCAGCACAGACCATCTCAGCTGCAGCAGATTGCTCAACCCAGTACGCTCTGCTCCTGACAGGAGTCTGCGGTGCTACACCAGCCTTGTTCCTCCCACTCCTTGCCTGCCTCCCTCACACGTGTATGCACACACTGAGGAGGACAAGTTTCCACCTCCTGAGTGAAAGGTGACATCTCTTCTCTTCAGGAGGGTCGTTCAGCAAGTTGGCAATTTAATCCAGGTTTCAAAGCTCTCATGCTGTCCAATGGCTTGACTTGGCTTCCTACTGCTCTGTAGCGCTTCAAGGTTCTTTGTTCTGTAGGGATTTGATTTTTATCCTTTCTGAGACCGGAAAAGAATCTTTTTTTAGCGTGTATCAGGGGCTGGCTTAGGAGACTAAAGAAAGGCAAGGTCATAGGTTCAAACCAAGCCATATCATTGTGAAAATGATAACAAGTCTGTGATAAGAAAGGAACTAAGACTCTCTTGCTTGATACAAATTATTGGACCACAGAAAGACCATGAAGTCCATCACCTCTGCACTATGTCACAGACAGGATCCTAATGTTACCTACTACATCACCTAGATCTCTCTGCCAAAGGTACATCAGGCCCAGATCTGGTTGGCTTGCAATATCATACCATCTTCAAATTGATTAACTATTCAATTTTTCTCAGCAGCTGGAAGGTAACGGCTATTATTATTATTCCATGCAAGAGGGAATTGTGGCTGAGAGACTACTTAGAGTACAGCCAAGGCAGCGATCTGAGAACAGCCTGGCTCCCAGGCCTCCTCCTGACCCTTACAGCTTCCACCCAGCTCAGCAACAAGATGAAGGCTCAACCCATGTAATGAGAAAATTTATACAAACTGCCTGCCCCTCCCGGCTTCTTCTTCAGATGCCTAGTGATGCCGGAGCGATATTTCATAAGTCACAGCAATAATTCTCTAACCCACTTAAGTGCAAATAGGCAGTGTTTTAGTAATCAAATTGGGGTGGTGTCTACCCAGAAAGCAAGAGATCCAAATCTGCTACAGTTCTCAGCACGATGGCAGGAGCAACAGCATCAGGTTGGTCCCAGGTCTGCAGCAGGTCTCCGCTCCAGCTGCTCCTTGGCTGGCCTTGGACACATCACATCATTCATAATCCGTCCTGCAACCACCAAGCAATGAGCTCACTGCCAGCACCCCAAAGGGAAGACATGGCTGCCTTGCCCCCAAAGGCGAAAAGGCATAGATTTATCTGAGCCTTCTGGGAATAGGTCTTTAAGTGCCCCCGAGTGTGCATGCACATAAACACACACACACAAGCTTACTGCATGTTGAATACCAAAAAGATCACGTGTGCCCTCCCAAGCAGTATTTACTCTTTTCCTGCTTGAAGTCAGCCTCTTTCCTTCCTTCCAAACCGACCCGTGCCTCTTCCTCCCAAAGGGGAGCTGCCTTCTTCCTCAGCCGGCAAAAAAGGAAACATCTCATTGTTCCCTGCTGGAGTTCCACTGCTAGCAGCCTTTCACTGGCCAGCCCAGCACACAGGTCACAGCTACACTCGTTCAGAACAAGGCAGTTTCTTGCAGAAGTCCTGTACTGGTGTGCGCTGTGATTTCTTAAAGGACAGCAGCTCCTGTTCTCTAGATAGATCTGCAGAGATGACCTCCATAATGTCCTGCAGACTGTAGGAGGGTCAAAGTCTGGCCACAGCACAAAGTGGAAGGTTTGGTTTTCAGATCCAGTCAGAAGGCTGCTCCATAGCTTGATATTAAAGGCATCAGCACAGTTGAAGTGCAAGACATGAGTCTAACTGGGGAGAACCTACTGCTGATCACAGTGTCTCTTGGGGACATGACACCAGAAGAGATGCCCCTCTGGTCTAACCAGCATGGCCAGTCTTACCTTTTTAAGAGTCTGGGGTAACCAGCCAGCCAGTGGTGCTGTTTCAGCTAAAGTGCTTAAGAAGAGAGGGCTGAAGGAAGGGTGACATCTAGAAAATGCAGCAGCACTCTTCACATGTCCTTCCTCTCCCCTTCTTCCACCACTTTCCCTGTTCTCCTCCAGAGTCAGACACCCTTGGAGAGTAGTTAAAAATCTGCTTCTGAGCTGGAGGTTTAAAAGGAAATGTTATGGCAAAGTCAAAGTTTCAGTACATGCTAATTGGAAATTAATTCCAACTCCAAAACACTCGCTGAATTTTCTTTAACTGCACAGCAACAGCTTCCATTGCCTGCAGAGTAAATATGGCACTTCTCAGGCCAAGCCAATTTTCCAAGCAAGCATTACTGGGCAGCAAAACAGTACCATTTTTAATAGACAGAACTGGTGAAAATGTGTGGGAAAATAATGAAAAAAGTTACACCAACATTGGAAAACTTCCCCCTTAAAAACACACACACACAAAACAAGTCTTACAAATGGCCATATACGCTTGGATAAAACTCAAAAAATGGAAATACAAAATCTTCAGTGACCACCAGAGGGCTCTGGGTATGTGTGAGAAATGATCAGCTGAAGTCAACTCCTTAATTCATACCAAAATGCCTGTGTATGCAAAATACCAGGCAAGTCTCCCCATTCATTGCACTTCCTGCTAGGCAATAAATAAAATAAAATAAAATAAAATAAAATAAAATAAAATAAAATAAAATAAAATAAAATAAAATAAAATAAAAACAAAATAAAAACAAAATAAAAACAAAATAAAAACAAAATAAAAACCCAAACAACAACCAACCAAACAAAAAACCCCAAGAGAATAAAGTTTTCTCAACAGGTTTTCTGGAGAAAATGCCCATGAACATAGTCCCAGTAATACCACTGCTGTCTTCATGTTTTCACATGCAGGATGACAAGCCACCTTGCATCTTCACAGATTGAATATATCAGAAAACAACAGACACTTTTGGAAAGCATGAAGAGAGGGACAAAGGGAAAAAAAAGGAAAGAAATGGAAAAGAGAATGCTTGCTTGGGAAAGCATCATTCACGCAATACACAAAGCATCTGTTAACAGTTCTCAAGGGCACTGCATGTAGATGCACCCATTCGCCAGCTAGCTAGGGGAAGAATGTGATCCTAGACCCTCAGAATCTGGGTGAAGACATAAAGAAAGATCTTTTACCAGCACAGCAGCTTTTAGATCCCATGCTGGACGCCAGCAGCAATAACCAAGCCACATAGCATGCATTGTTGCACTGGAGACGGGATTTGGGCTGATTTCAGCAGGACCAATAGAAAGAGCAGCTTTCCAGTCCCAGGAGACACCTGCACTTTTACTGCAGCGAGTAATGCTGTTTGGTATGGTTTGGCGTAGCTCTTATTTGACTTTTGCTTCTTTCCAAGGATACAAATTTCCCCCTTGAGAAGCCCAAGGGATGTGTAACTGAATCAACTAATCTGGCGAAATGGACAGTCATGCATTCAGGACTACACGCTGCTTGGGAATCATGAGAGGATCAACGGAGATGCTCCTAAGGGATTATGTCTCTTACCTCTCAGCGATTTTTGTGGCGATTCTGACACTCACTTAGAGAGGTGGCATTTAATCTTTAAACTGCTGACAGAACTGAGGTCTCAAGGTGAAACTCAGCCATATGCTGAGCGGCAAGTATCCTTACTGGTGCACATGCTGCTAGATGCCACGACTGAGGATGATGAAGACAGAACAAAACCGCTGTGGGAATGGTCAGTAACCAGGACTCTACAATACCCGATTAGTGAATGTTTAATGCTGTGCTTCCTCCCAACTTTTCCAGCCAGAGCCGTTTCCCTGTATCAGCTGGTAAGTGCCAAAATGTGGGGAAGACACAAGAGAAAGGGGAGGTAGGTTGCATTGTCTATTGTTCATCAGGGTCTGCCTGCAGTGCATAAACTGAGATGACAGTGAAGGCAATAATTCTCATCTGGACTGAGCTGCTCCATCATCTCTCAATATTATAAGCAACCCCCAGCCAGAACCAAGAGAAACTAGAATAGATGCTTGCTTATGCTGAGTTGGGTTTTTCAAACTGAGCTGGAATGATAAAGTGAGAGCAGATCATATCTACAAAAGTATCCAGAAACCTAAAAATGCAGATAGAGGCATTTATTTTAAAAAAAAAAATAATCTAAGGGAGGTAGATGTCTCCTCATCCATCGTCTTTAACTAACTTACCTGGGGGCATCTATAGATCTCATAAGAAGCCAACCTTAGGCACATGTATCTTTTCCAAATCTGATTTGGTATCTAACTTACAGATGCTGACCCTTAGGTGTCCAACAATCCAGGGAAGGCGAGAATAATTCCATTGCATAACCACCATTCACGTGGGCTGTCCCCACTCTGTTTCAGTTACTACAAACTGTAGTAAACTCAGCTGGAAAGCTTGCCAGAACCCAGCACTGGGCAAGCTCAAGGTACATATATCGCTACAAGTCTATAACCTGTGGGGCTACATGAAACAGCCAGCACAGAGGAGTCTTCCAGTTTGATCTGCTTCAAAGAGAGTGTCTACCTACACTTCCAAGAAAGCATCCAAGAGCCCACAAGGCAATAAACCCAGGAGGCATCTTGCATATATATATCCAGCAGATTTCTATTCTTAGAATGATTCTAGCTTAAAACGTTCCCCGGTTTGTCTTGCTGATGAAGATAGTTCTTAAAACCGGACATGATGAAAGATGCCATCACAGAAAAAGTGCTATCTAGGATGCCCAAGGGGGGGCACAATCAGTGGGTGTGAACACAGCATGTGTCACAGTGTATAAGCAAACAACAGCATTACGCTCCTCAGCAATACCTCTCTGAGAAGCCAAGCAATATCTCCTGAAGTAGCCAAGCTTCAGTTATACGTACTCAAGGGGTATGGAGAGTATTGATGAGTGCGTTTACCAGTGAGGACATTTTCGAAAATGTCCAAATGACATAAATATCTAATTCCCATTTTCAAATTTGAACTAGACCTGTGGGATATCATTCATCGTACTAATTTTAGCTATCTGACAATTAGGCATCTGGGCAAAACTAATCGTTTGGGTTCCCTCTGTAGCAAAAAGGGAGAAACAGAACCATGCAGAGGGTAATTCAGTGGGTCTGATCACAAAACAAACAAGAAGTGGGCAGTACTACTCGCTCAGTGCTCTGTGAGATGGAGGTATATCTCTTCTTGCTCAAGTTACAGTATGATCTCACTGGAGCATGTTGTTGATTCATGTTTCTCTCCCCGACTGTGAAAGGACTCCAAACAATAAGCTATGCTTAACTTTTCTATATGTTGAGTTGAACGAGATGAACCCACCCTCCTTTTCTATCAGTGTGTTAAAATATTTTGCTATAAAAGAAACAGAAGCAGCTATTCTAGAAAAGGGGTTTCAGGAGATACTAAGAAAAATCCTTCCTTTAGTGGTTTTGAAAATGAAATAAGAGTAATAGATATTTCAGCTGTTCTGGCATGAAAAGATGTTAACAGCATGGCACTTTTAAAGAACTCTGAGATGACAAGACTGATTTTCCAGAAGTGATTCTTCAGTTTCATTTTGAAAATTCCCTGCAGAGAAAAAATCAGAAATACCACTTTTCATTCCCACTCACCAGGAAAAATGTCAAGAAGCCATCGACTTTGGCAAAGCCAGAGCTTCCAAGCCCCAGCAAATTGAAAACCTACAGCCAGCACTATCAGCACAGAGGTAGTTCCTTAGAAGGAATTATTCTGCAAGTCCACTGTTGAACCAGGCAGCTCATTTACATATGAGACATGGCAGAAACCTTGCGACAAGCAAGAAGACCTCATGCTAGCTCATCTACCCCAAGATAGTGAGAGTAGTGGTCAGCAGGCTGAATTCAACCATGTGGGGTACAGGAGACGTCACAAGCAACACTAGCTGAACAGAAGCAGACATGGGATGACCGTATGTCCAAGCAGAATTAGCTTGCAGCTCCTGAGTACTCCTGGGTGCACTCATCCATCTCCCTTAAGGTTCTTAAGAAAAGCTCACTTTGCCTTCATTTTGTAGAAAAAAAGGCTTTTTGCTGGGAACAGCAAATCTATAATTTTGGTAACCAGAGGCAGAAGCAGCTTAAAGAATGGCTACTTGAAAAACTAAGTGCAAAATGCCTCTCAGCAACAAGCAAGATTTATCCTGGAGGAAAAGGAAGCAACTACTTCGGATGCTCTCCTTGAAGCCAAGGTCCTATAGCAAGGGGTGAAAGAAAACCAGTTGTTCTGCATGTCAGGTATTGCCTCAGGGGGATGGCTGGGCAGTGGGAAGGTGAAGGTGAGAACAGCACAATGGTCCTGTATTGGCTCCCAAACAACCTGATCTGGGATTTGGGCTAGTTTGGCCCCTTGCCTCTTGTCTGTGCCTCCAGACAGCAAGGTAGATAGAGGCACATGAATGCAGTGCTTTAGCGGGCACTGAAGTCTACCCCCTGCTATCACCACCTCCTGTGTGGTAAGGCTTGGCTCTCTCCCCAGAGGGATGTACCCAGATATGCAAGAGTGACAAAATGCCAGCGATAAAGCCTTCCAACATCTCATGTTATAGTAATGGGAAAAGAGAGTGGTTATAGGTTCCCTTAGTCCCGGATTTTCTCGTGGAAGACATCAGTATTTAATGAGAAACAGATGTTCACATGATAACTCACCCTCTTACTCTCTGTGCATCTTCCATAACACAGCCATGTGGATCCACTGTGCCACACATCTCCAGTCAAAACCTACATTCCCTCCTGTCCCTGTACAGGCACAAAGGCAAACAAATGTGCCAGAAACATCACAAGGGAGGACCTCTCTCTTACCCCCTTTCCAAGAAGCATCTTCCCAGAGCAGCCAAAGGCTGAAGTTTCCCTTAAACATGCCTCTTTCTAGCTGTGCCCAGCACCTCTCCAGCATCTCTGCCACGTGCAGGCCACCATACAACACAGAGCAGCTGAGTGTCCTTCAGAAGGGGAAAAAAGGACAGGTGAAAACGCCTTCCTGCCCTCTGCAGTTCAGCACCAGTCTTCCGCCTGTACCAAAGAGCCAATACTCCTCACTTCTCCCTCTTCCATCTCCTTCCTAGCGAAAAATTCCATACATTACTGTAAAATTAGGAGTAATGTTGCACTGAAGGAAGAGTCGGGGGATAGCACACATGGCCAAACACAGGTGCTGCTTTGCTCTTCTAGCACAGACTGACTTGTAAAGCCACTGCAGTGTAGCTACAGTGACCAAGACGGGTGTCTCGCAGCACAGACCTCGTATGCTGGTCTCACTGCAGCGTGTTGCTGACCAGGACGTTGCCTCCAGCCCCTGCCAGCAGAGGTGACAAAAGGCAGGAAACCATGAAAGATTGCCGTGTCCCCCTCTGTCCCCGTCCCCTCCTCCCCTGAAATCCAACCTGGAGCGTCCTGAGGGAAGCCCCATCTGCTTCTCATTCCAGACCATGTCATGTCATAATTATTCCTAATTATGCCTCATTTAGCTTGATATGTACCAGATTGGGAAAGATGCCCTAGCGAGAGCGAGCATCTTGGACGGCTGCGGCGGCGAGGCGAGAGGAAGTGTGAAGCAGACATTCATAACGGGACGCGAGCCGTGCCGCCAGGCACGGGAGGGCGGCAAGGGGCCGGGCAAGCGCGGGGTCCCTGCAGCCACAGCCCCAAAGGGGAGGTGCGGCGGGGGGCGCCGGCAGCCCGGCCCCGCTCCGCCCGGGCGGGCTGGCACCCGCCGCCGCCCGCCAGGTGGCGCCCGCCGCACCCCAGTGGCGGCGCGGCCGCGTCGCCCGGCCCCGTTCCAGTCCCGGGGCGGCTGTAAAGGCGGCCTCCCCCCCGCCGTGTCCCGCTACCCCGCCACCTCGCACAGCTTTTGTTCCTGCGTGAGGCGCCCGGGGGTCCCTGTGGGTGTTCGCCCCCGCTCCTCTGGCTGACCCTTGGGCAGAGAGGCTGCTGGTGGGTCCTGCTGGAAGAAGGGTGGGCTGCCCCTTGCCCCTCGGCCGCTTGCTGTCCGGCTGCTCTCCCTGAGGAGAGGCCTGGGAGGGTCCTTCTCTCTGCGCCCGCCAACAGGGTCCCGCCGAGTCCCAAAGGGCCGGTGGATCTGACAGCACAGGTTCATTCTGGTCCAGTCTGGGACACCACCCCAGCGCCACGGGGGCCACCTGCAACAGGTCGCTATGAAATTAACGCTGCAAAAATAATGTTACCCAGGCACCAGTTAGGGGCGTAACACGTTCCTCCTTCCTGATTGAACGCCTACATAGATATTTTTTAACGGGTACACTTGTTGTACTGCAGGAAAGCTCCAGTCCATCTTTATCCACATGGTGACATCGCCTGCAGATGCCCGGATACGTGCAGCGCCCGAATACGTGCAGCGCCCGCAGCTGATGCGCCAGAAGACGCACTTGAGTGCAAGGCAGCTTATCCTCCAGGACAGGTGCTGGGAACCATGTGGCTCTACCATGGCCCCTGGCTGCTCTCTCGCTTCCTCCCTGCGCATCAGCCATAGGTTGAGGCTGAAACGCTGCCTGCTAACGTGCGGGGACCGGCACCAAGTAAACGGCAGGAAGGTGCAAAAAATGTCAGGGATGTCGATCAACAGAGGATGGTTGGAAAGGGGCACTCGCTGCTCTGCACCTCTCTGGGGCCCATGCTGCAGAAGCCACTGAGGAATCCTGTTTCAGTGCGAGTCAAATGCAACCACGTAACAACAGCATCCCTGTGACCTGGGCAAAAAGACATTTTCACAAAACATTTTGAGGCAGGGGGAAATTAGCCAGCACAGGGACAGAACACGAATAAGTGACGTCTTCACCTGCACTGCTCACTTGCTGAAAAAAACTCTTCTTTTTTCGCTTGGGTCAGAGCTCCTGCAACTAAAATGGCTGTTGGGAGAACCAGCGCTCCACTGTAGTCGGCTGCAAGCTGCATCTCTGAGTTGCTGCAGGCATTGCGTCTGCAAAGCCGCTAGTCCTCCCCTCTGCCTCTTTTTCCTCCTCAGGATCCACCTTCTGAAAAGCCCACCAGGGAGACAGGCCTGCGTTCAGCCTGTCCTTCTCTCATCTCACTGCTCTTCTGCTGCAGGGGGATGGGATCAAATTCCAGAGGGAGGGAGGGAGGGAGGCAAAGCCACCTGCAATGCAATCAAACGGCTGCCGTGGGAAGAAGCTGGGCAGTGAAGGAAGGATGATTTACTGACACAAGCTAAGCCAATATAAACACTTAAACTGATACAGGTGTCTGTACTCTAAGAGATTGCCTGACTTAATTCAATTGTTTTGTAAACCGATTTAGTTAAATCTGTATAAAACTGGTGTTTAAACAAGCCCAAACAGTGTTTAAAAAGTCATTAATAAAACATATCACCATAAAACAAATACATATTACCAAGGCTTCCTTTTTGCTGACAGGATATATCCTTTACCTCCGTATCTCTTTTTCTCCTCTGTTCTTTTCTTTAGAGGTTGTACATTCTTCTGTGCTATGACTGTCTCTTTCTTTCTGTACCGTACAAAAATAATGTTGTCTCCATTCAAAAGTGTGCCAGTCCACCTCTAGCATTTCTCACTCTTGTGTAAAGAAGAGCTGGAGAGATGTTTATTTGTTTTTATATAGCCTCCAATAAGATTCAGTGCAAAACAGCATTTTTAAGCAGATTTTAAGCAACGTAGTTTATGCTGGATCCAGCCTGACCCCTTTAATTCTTTCCAAACCAACCTCTCGTACAGTTTGGAGATATTTAATCACTGTGAAAAGATGTTCCTACTTTTCTTGTTTTCAGCAAGGTCAGGTTTCTTAAGACAGTATTTGTGTTTTTAAGAATTTTTGAGTCTTATTCCAAAATCACCCAAATGAAATCTTCCGTTGTGTCCAAAACTAACTGTTTCAAAATTCCAAGATTTCTTCACAAGCTGGCCCAAATGCCCAATTAGTTCGGTCCCCTCCACCCAAACCCTTTCAATTTTTGAAGAAATGCATGATAGACGTAAAAAAAAAAAAAAAAAAAAGACTAAGTCGCTGAACCCCTAGCAGAAGTTAACAACAACAGGGCTAGCACAGGTCAAGTCTTCCCTAGACGTGTCTTTTTTTTGTGGTCTTTAATTCATCCAGAGGAGGAATTTTGGCAAGCGCTTTGTGCATCCAGCTGTTTGCACATCTGCAGGAGGCGCAGGAGCTATCATTCCCTTGTCGAGGCAGGTGAGGGGTGGCTGGAGCAGCCACATGAACCAGCAGAAATTGTCACTGACAAGAACGAAGGAAAGAGGGAGGCGTTTGAAAAAAGGCGTTGAGGGGGTTGTGGCACACTTCGCGTATGAGGTGGACAGCTCTGCAGGAGTTAGGAGGGGCCTGGGAGGCGGGTACAGAAGCAAGGTGGGCTGGGGCTGGTCTGCAGGGGGGATAGGAAGCAGCCTCTGGACAGGTAGGGAAGCAGGAAGCATTTAAGCTCCGAGACAGCAGTGTGACAGCTATGGGCTCTGGGATGAAAGGGGCCAGCAGAGCTGAGCTGGGGTGGGGTGGCTGGAGGATGCACCTCTAACTGGGACTCTGCTTTGGTGGGCAGAGGCACATCCACCGCTTCTACTTCAATCAAACAGCACTCACAGGCAGCCTCCCTCTTCCCCGGAAAGCAGACTGGCCTCCTACCCCGTGCCACATGGCTCTGCTGATTGATACCCTTGAAGCCAGGCAGCCCTGGTGCACAGCCTCATGGCACGTCACTACGGCAGTGGGCCACAGGGAGCCCAGCCAAGCCCCCGCAGTCTCACGTTGCTGCCGTCTGAAGAACACAGACCCTCGCCTGGGGAAAACAATGTGCACACAAAATCTCCTGGGAGCAGTTGTCACCCACGCGCTCCCAGCTGTCCCAAATTCCTGCTCTTTATCAGTCCCAGAGCCCCTTTCCACCGCAAGCCCAGGCTGCAGACTGGTGCAGGGGGTGGAACCTCACCCATCTCGGGTGCCAGCGCAGGGTTTGTCTCCGAAAAGCCATGCCGGGAAGGCTGCTCTGCTCCGAAGGACACATTCAGAGTAAGCCTTGTGTACGTTTGGCAGGAACCGCAGTCCACAACCACCCAGCCTGGCAACATCACTGGAAGCCTGAAGGGTAGATAGTCCAAGCCAGGATTTGTGATTGTTTACCTTGACATCCATTTGGATACACTCCAAGTGTAGACAAGGGATTTAGATGTCCAGATTATTTGCCCTCACAGCAGCAACACACAAACACAACTACTAGGAAGATTAGAGAGATCCCATCTGCTTAAACTGCTCCCCTTTTCCTGCCAGCACCGATCACTCTCTGATAACCCTGATCGTGGGGATTTAAGCCCCAGTGCCACTGTGCTGGCACCAGCGTGATAATTACATCTCTCGTGGGACCACCCTCCCAGCTCTGTGCAGCCCGTCTCTGCTCATCTCATCACAGCAGTAGTCTCATTTCTGCTGGTGGGGCCCCACACCTCGGCCCCCCAGCAGTGGTCCCCAACAGCTCTTGTGCAAGGCACTAAACAAAACTGTAGCAGAAAGACAGCTCTTGCCTTTTTATTTGGCTGTTTAACCAAACTGAGATGGTCCAGATCATGAGAAAAAACAGCAGGCAACAGAAGGAATTACAGGAAATGTAGATCTTAGTTGTCCTCGCACGATTGCAAGTTGTTATGCTAGTTTTATTCATACTTTGAAATGTCACCTCTTTGGGCTGTGGCCAAAAATATTAAGTTCTAGTCCACGCTGGAAAAATATAGGCTTTGACCAAAAGTATCTTTACTAAGCTTTAACTAAACCATTTGTTATCAGTAATTGCTACAAAATAAGAGACACTCTGTTCAGCCCTGCATCTTTGGAAGGAAACACAATAAGTAATTATGAGTTTACAGTACAATTACATAATGGTTTAGTCTCAAGCACTTTCCTTGGCGGTAGACAATTCTATCGTTAGGCCGTGAACTCAGAGCGGGGTTTAGCACTTTTGCCTCTCTGTGTCATTTGGACCCGGGGAGCAAATCCTTCCACAACTTCAAGTGCTCAGTGTTGTGGTTCTGCTCCCCAGAAAGAGGGCACCTCCCACAGCCAAATGCACACCTTTGACTTGTGAACATTTTCCACGGGCTCTGTGGGAATTTCACCAACGCTGAATCCATCAAAACCTTTTTCTAGCCCAAGTTACGGGTCTCCTAACCGAATAATGACTTAGCTCAGCCTGACTCCGTTTGAGAGCACAGATAAGAACGCAGCAGAGACTAATCTCCCTGGGAGGCAGTCACACATATATGCCGTGCTATTGCAGTCTTAAGCCTTCCAGCAGTGCACACATCAGGCTCTGGTAACGTTCCCCTGTGACACTTCTCCTGAAGTGGGCCAATTGCTGTAGATGATGGGGAGTCAGCGATGGTGGCTGATGACTGGTTTAGGGCATGTGTTCCCGCACTATCAAAGAGGAGCAATTTGAACCATAGGAAAACCCTCCTTTTATTTTTCTCTCTGCAACAGGCCCAACACCCATTAAGGCTGGCTGTTGTTTATCTGCTCTCTTGTCATCCCATCTCAGTATCTCAGCTATGAGATCCAGCTCCTGTTCTTATTCTTGGCAGGTAAACGCAGAAACCCTGTGCATTCTCTAGTGCTTTTTGATGTCCTAGCTTATTCTTCTGATGGGTCAGAGGATGCCTTCAGTGCTGTCCAAACCCCTGCTGTATTCAAATAAATTGCCTTTTTCTTGTTTTTAATTTTCTAGAAAACACTGTTTGCCCTCTAGGGCTGTCAGTTATTCCCACACACTCAAAAGCAACAAAACTCAAACACACTACATCCTTTGTAGTCAGCTTAGCAGGTAAAAGCAAAGGTACCCAAAGCTGTGCTTGTATAGAGGGACACATAAAGAGTGAAGGGAAGCAGCAATGAGCAGATGTGCTCATAATAATGTTTATCTGAAGTGCAGCCCATGAATGCTCAGGGGATGTACCATGATGACCACTGACATATGACCCTTCTCTAGGCTTTTCACAAAGCTTTTCACAAGCCAGGAGTCACCTGTGGACTGTAAAGGAGGAGCTCCTGCTGGAGTGGGACACGCGCTGTTTAGAGAGAACCTCAGGGCTTGTTAGAGGAGTGGGCTATGCAAGGAAAGAGGCAGCTGCACAGCATAGTGAGGACCATCTCTAAAGCTCAGGGCTTGACTGCTCCTAGATCTCTTCTTAATTTCATCTGTTGTGCTATTCAACAACGGAGGGTCTAATAAGCAGGTGCACCCAGCTCTTTGCAATGAAGGAAGCAGGCTGGGGTTGTAGGTTTCACAGTAGCGGCTGTAAGGCATTGAAACTGCAGAGATGGAAATCATTGCTGTGAAAGCACATTTCATCACTTTCTTCCCATGAGTGGAAATCCTTACACCTCCTGCCTCCTCAACCCCAATACCCCAAAAGACGTTCAACTGCATTGTGTAACCAGGAAAAACTTTATCTGCAAGACAGGTCCACGGCAGCAGCGTTTCTCCCTCACCCTCAGGGAGGGCTATCGGGCACGAGCAAAGGAACTTTGTATCACACCAAGCAAATTGCTGTTTCTGAGTTAGATTGCCGCAGAAAGCCTAAGCCATCAAATGACAGAGACAAAGAATAAGAGGGAAGGATGGCAGAGAGAGAGTCAGTTGAGATGGAAGAACAATTTTGTGGGTTGCTTTTTGTTTGGGTTTTGAAGAATAGGGACATTGCACTTCAGCATTTGATGCACAGTAAGCGCTGAAAGGCCAAGCAGAGGAAAAAGGGGAAAAGGCCCTGAAAATCTTCAATACATTACTGAAATATGAGAAGTAAAAGGTTTTGTTTCCATGGCAACGGGGCCTATGGTGCTTTTGCTGGAGCAATCTACCAGAGAAAGAGGACTTTTCCTGTTAGGGATGCCAGTGAAGTGAAAGATAATTACAGAGACCCCTTCCCTCAAGTGGGTGCGTTTGTAAATATTCTACTTGATGTATGTAAGTACCCAGATGTTACACAGCCCCCCGAAATGGGTGTCTCCATAGATGACAGAGAGTGAGTTCCTGGGCAAGTGTAGGGGACTGCCGCAGGCCAAATGTCTGCAAAGGTTTGGGTGCATTGTGGTTTTTTGCCCTTTCGCCTTGCTTCTTCAGTGTATGAATACGGCCCGAGGTGTCAACAGAAACTTAAGAATTAAAATCATTCTTGACTGCAGATTTTGGATTACGAAGTTGCAGTTCTCTTCCAAGATAAGAGGACTTTGTTCCCATCTGTCACCTCCCATTGCCCACATACGTCAAGTCTGAAGTGGTCTGTGGCAGCTATTTTGCCCCAGCAGCACAGCATAAAAGAATTCAAGAGAAAAAGGGAATATGAAACAGGAGAGGGAACTTAAGAGATACAGAAGATAGTGACATAAGAAGAGCTGGAACAGGACTCCAAGCATAGCTTTCATCCTCTTGTAAAGAGCATCATTAGATCATCACTTACTAAAAATGATCGGCTTTAATACTAACTGAAACTATCTGTCTATGGCATGGTGATGCTCAGAAGCCCAAAGAGAGACTGTTATGCATGTTGTAAAAATAAACCCTTTGTTCCAGGGAACTTAAAATCCAAGTGGGTAAGAGAAAAATTTAGATATCTGTATTTTGCAGATGGAAGGCAGGAATGAGGTGTAAGAGGTTAAAACACCTTATTTAAAGTTGCACTGGAAGTTTGTGATAGAAGTGGTTGAACCTACAGCTCTTGACCTCCATCCAAATGTCTAACAATACAAGTATCTCCAAAAGAGTATCTCCAGGTGTTCAGCTGAAGAATTCAGCAGGTGCAGCTCAGCTGCTGAGACCCAGCATGATCATAGAGATGGAATGAATACAGGCAACACAACATCTCCATGGCCACCATGGTTTCAGCATTTTCTTCCCAAACTAGAAACAGTACCAACTAAACAAAAAATAACACAGCATCCTTCAGCCATAATAGCATATTACATAGAGGACACAGGAGAGCATTTACCAGCTGGAAGGAAGATACCCCTACACTGATCAGCTGCAGTATAGTCACTTAGGGCAGCAACAACCATTCTTTCCTGTATTTTAAGGGCCAGACCCTGAAAGAACATACTGGGGAAAATTTCTATTGGGCAGGTCTATCTGGTGTCCCTCGTCCTCTTCTTGCCTCTGCCTGACTAACTTTTGGGAATGGAACCATGGGGAAGAGGCAAGTAGAGACTGAAGTGTGCCAGTAGCTAGAGAAAACAAGTACATGTGCTCTCAGGTACCAGTGCCAGGATCAGCAGCAGTCAAACAGGTTACAAAACCATGCTCCAAATGAGCAATCTTAGCGTCTCTGGACCCTGAAGGGAAAAACTGTACATAGGCGTTAAGGCCCGCACAGCAGTACTCTTTCCTTTCTCTGGGGAAGGAGCTGGCAGTACGTGCCAATCACAGCCTGAAGCTGGCAGAGCAGTTACAGAAGGCAGACTGGGCAGAGAGCGACGACCACAGATAACATCCTTCCATTGCTCTCTGCAGCTTTGCATTGCACGGCTTTCACCCCGTAGTGCTACTGGCTGGCCTCCAGACCCTCTTTTGTCCTGCCTAGTCAAGTGCCACTCACTCACTCCTACCACCACCAGCAGCGTGGCAGTGACAAACCATAACAGCAAAACTCATGTGGCATCATCTTGTCCATCCTGTTTGCATGTTCTGCCCCAGACGCCTCTCATGGATTTCTCCTGTAAACTCTCAGGACATGCAAAATCTACACATCTGCGTCTGTGTCTGTACAAGGCTCTGGCCTCCATCAGCCTTGTATCACTGCAGTCATTAAGGATATCATCGTGTTACCCATCACGTTACCAAAGAGGTAGATTTCTTTCTCTGATCAGACATTAGAACAGCATGGTGGCCATTTGAAAAGATGGGTTGCAGATTTTGAGCCAACCATGTCTTTATTTATTTTCCTTGCAATATTCTCCATGCAGAGTCAGAGAAAACCTGCGGGGTTTTTCTACAGGGCTCCTCTGCAACTATGTGAAGCTGCCGGAAGGTGACTCTGGAGGAGCATTTTCAGTAGCCCTTGGAGGCATGGCAGTGACACTCACAGCAAGACACAGAGTGCTGGACTCGAGGCACGCAGACTTAGCAGATGTGACAGGACTGAATATCGCACAAGCAACACAAAGATCCTGTAAATGATCTGCCTTACAGCTCACCTCAGATCTCCACGTTTAGGTATCACGTTCTCCAGGGCCCAGCTTGGGGAGTTCACGTGTTGGAGTTCAGCATGCAGGACTCTGGAGGGGAAGAAGCAGCAGCTGGAAAAGGCCTGAGGAGAGTGGGGGCATGGCTTCCCTGTGAACACCCCCAGGGCATGTAGTCTCTCCGGGCCAAACACCGAGAACATTCCAACTGGCTGGCTTCAAGTCAACATAGCACTGTAATTCTCATCTGCCTAGTACCACTTTATCCCCTTTCATTACTCCTTTTCCCTGCAAAAGTTAGGGAACCACAGGTACCATCTGAATATCTGGTGGCTTTCTGTAGCCCACAGGCTGCTCTGAATACAGAACTGGTTCTCTAGGCCCATGTCATGCTAGACGTGACCCCTGCACTGGAGACGGTATCAGGAGTGGGAGTCAGTGTACAGTCTTGCACACAGCCTGCCCTATGGGAAAATAGGTTTTCATCAGCTCCTCTCTGCTAGAGGAGCAGCACCCAACCCATAATCATCTCTCCCAGTACAAGCTAATAAGTGGGCAGAGAGCTCAGTGCCTTCTCCCTCCTGTGAGGACACCCCACCCGCAGCTGTGCACCTAGATAAAGTGCCAACAAATTATGGAGGCGAGGCAGAAAATCATTCCTACGGCTCCATTCGCAAGATAATTTATAGCATCTGCTTCTGAATTCAAACGAGAGCAATGCTGCAGCCTTTCTAACCTACTGCTCTTGCTGCACCGTCGTCACCATCTTCTGGCTTGTTCAGGGAGCTTCTCTGAAAGGGAAACACATTAATGGACCTCAGACTGGCTATTAGCAAATGCTTGTTGGGATTGCAATAGAGATCATAGCTTGTTTGTTTGCCCACAGCCTCAAAAGAGGGGTCAAGGACTGAAATAAGGTGACAGAGATGGTATTCCTGCTCTCACCCAGCAGTGCTGGAAGGATGAGCAGTGAGGTGTAAGAGGCAAAACAGGACACCATAGACTCTCCAGTCTCACCTTAGCAGTCATATTAGAAGTGGTACAAATGTGCCAAGGAAAAGTGACCCAAATGTGGTTTGCCTGTGTCATATTCTCAAGCTGGGAAATGCTCTTTGTGTACCTGCCATATATTGCCAGATTGCACCAGGCCACTCTGGGTTTTAAGTCACAAAATCTTTGCCAAATCTTGGTGGTGTGGGCTGGGGTTAGACTCTCCCCCTGCCTATAGCTGGCTGGCTGAGGCACAGACTTCGCAGCACACACCTCTGTCTCTTGCTCTTTCTCCTGTACCCCCTTTCCTCAACCATTTCACAGCTACCAAATCCCTGTGAAACCTGAGCTTCTCACCTACAGCTGAACCCCAGTTCCTACTGGCAGAAGGTAGGGAGCAAGATGCTAACGCGCTTCAAAGCAGGATAATAACCCCCAGGGTATCTGCCTGGTCATGCCTGGTGCCTGCTCAGAAGATAGACAAATGGAGAATCAATCCAGCCTGCCATGATAAATGCACTTTCAGAGTCTGACACCTCTGATCTATCTTGGATATCTCTAAAAGTAGGGTGAATTGTCCTTTGGAGGTCCACATGTCCATGTCCTGGCCTGGACAGATGTATCCAGATGTGTCCCTCTTTCCTCAGTAAACGATTGGTTTAACCTCTCTGATGCACGAGAATGATACAAGACCTGCCATGTGGGCTGAGGCATGTTGTGATAAGTTGTGGTTCACACCATGATGTGGGCTGTGCCTGAGCCACTCAGGCAGAGCTGCCCAGATCTGTATCTCCTGCGATCAGTGCCTCCTGCCAAGGAAGGAACAGAGACAACAGCAAGCACTGCTACTCTGCAGGGCATGCCTCGTGGTGCTCCTGCTGCCACTAGCCTTTCCTCCAAGAGCCCATCTGCTCCTCTTCTTCCCTCCCTCCCTCTCATCTTATGCAAAGCAGCTCATTAGTCCCATTAGCAGCCGAGCACCATCTCTGATTGTTCATCAGTGATTCCTTTGTCGCCCTCCATCACTCCTGTTGAGCCTCATTAGTGCTGCTAGGAAGCACGGGAGCTGTTGGGATATTTATAGGAAGGGTGGGGGGTTCTTTACATTTTATCGCTGCCTAATATCCCTTCTCCACTCATCACGCCTCCCCTCACTCCAGCCCTCCACAGAGAGCCTGCTCTTAATATGGGGGTTATCCAGAGGGTATACCGAGACAGGAAAGGACTAGACTGATGGTTTTGAGTCAGGGAAATGAGAAAGGCGAGCTGGAGATATGCAGAAGCTCAGTCCTTGGTCAGGAGTGCATAAGCCTGCATAGGGCTGGGTACCTGTTTGCGGGGGCGGGGGGGGCTCAGTGTGCCCCTGTGCACACACACATCAGCTGGGATATCTGTAGCAGCCCACAAATGAATGCAAAGGGATCATCATGTGCACACATCCATCTTGCAAAGTACGTGCCCCAGCTACAAGCATGGCAGCTTGCGCATGTGATACCTGTGTCAGGGGCTGGGTGTGAACGCATCTCCACGCAGGACACCCGCCTCCCGGCGTGTAAGCCGATGGAGAGATGTACCACACTCCCAACAGCCCCACAGGGAGCGACCGCCTTGGTTACTTACAAGAATATTCTTTCATGCGGCACTTAATTATGGAGGCAACTAGACAGAGACTAATCATTCATTCTAATACAGGAGAGAATAATCATTCTGATGGCAGGAGATACTCAGCTTCTCTGGGAGGAGAAGAGATAGTGCAGGGAGGAGGAGGAGGCTGAAGAAAAACCACAGGACAAGGAGAGGAGGAGGAAGGAGGAACAAAATCCTAAATCAGTTACCTAGTACAGACACCTTTATGACTTCATAAATGGAATATGCTTAGTGTCAGCAATCTTTGGCTTAGAGTATCACGAGGATACCTCTCCCCAGTCAAAGCCACAGGCCCTGATCGTGCCAGCAGTCAAACCAGGTGACATTTTAATACCACTTTTCATCTCAAGATTGCATCTTCCTTCCAGAGGGTCCCAAGGAGTTTTTATAACCTTTTCAGACACATAATTCACGTCTCATGGCACTGAAATGGAGCCCGTTCCTGAGAACGATGAGCCAGCTCCAACATTGTGCAGGAGTTTTGGATAGAAAACAGTGACAGCTTCTGCATCCCTCTGAAACCATGGGGTACGCATATGCATGTGTGTGAGGAGGGGGATTTCAAAGCAGCAGAATGCAATTGCAGAGTATGGAAGCTGGCCAGGAGCTGTAGCCAAGTCCTCAGCTAATATGTAGGTTAGCACTGGGGAGCTGTAAGAAATGGCACTGGTGATTCAGAGTGTGGCAATCCTCCCTCTGCCTCCCGGGTGGTTCACACCCCTACAGGGGGTCGGACCTCTATGTGGATGGGGACAGATCTTGAAAGAGGCTGCAAGCCAAGGTCCTGACTTGGGTAGCTGTTCCGGATCAATTGCCAAGAAACAGGGTATTGATCCAAGTGTCTTGGACAAAATCCAGGTTTGGGAAATGGCATCACACACTTCTAAATCCCCCTTTTGGGTTTCAACCAAGTCCCACTACTTTCCTTTCCCCTTCAGAACAGTGCCTTGCTGGGAACAGAGACAGCACCCTGTTTCTCCCACATGCTCCCTGGGTGTCTGCTCCTTGCTCACAGCTGGTGTGAAGACCCTGGATGAAATGGATCTCCTGCTGGAGATGGCATACCCACCAAGCTGTGTTACACCTAGAGCTGTTCTCCACTGTGGCCGGTGAAACGCCACCCTGTGCTGCCCTTCATGAAGAGTCTTCCTTGCTCCCCACTGAGGACGGTTCTGGCTGACAGACGTGAGTCAGGGCTGGCCTTCAACTCTCTGGGAAGTGCTGCTCAGCTTTGTCCTGTAGACCTCACAGAGAATCAGCATCCTCAACAGAATATGAGCGAAGGGCATATGAGACTTGAGCAGAGCCCTCTATCCCAGGTATCTGTCAGGAACTGACCCTTTCCTTCCTTAGCCAGTGGACTGCAGCAGCAGCAACCCAAAGCAGTTGAGGAACGTCTGCCCTCCTACACAGAGACCTCTCTCTCTCTGGCTCCCTATGTAGCAGGAGTAGAGCTTTCCCTGCCCTCTGCAGCTGCAGGACATCATGCATACAGTATTATGTTTGCATATCTCCTCTGCCTTCCTCGTTGCTGCGTCTCTCCACTTTCAGCTAATTTAATTGACTGCTCTGGTTATGAAGAATCATGGTGTCTAGGCACCAGGAGTAATACTTAGCATGATATTGCCATTTTCACATCCCAGAGCTGTGTAAACATTAACTAATGCTAACTCTAATTAGCTGCGACTCACTGGAAAGTAGGTAAGCTTGATATTAGCACCATTTTTTAGCTGGTGACACTAAGACTCAGAAGGCCCAAGTTACTTGTCTCTGCTGTGGAGCTGAGTTCAGCAAAAGAACCAGGATGAAAATGGGCAAATAGGTTTTCTGGGATGTTTCACCATCCTGAGGGATATTCTGGCCTCCCACACAACATGCATTTGCCCCAGCCATACCTCAGGAGCTAAGGACAGGATGCCTCAGTCCTGCCATGCTACATTCCCCCCGAGAAGCGCCTGTGCTACACTCAACCAGCTGAGAACCCCTCCCCTGGCTAGTGGTGCCCTCAACTGCTGCCATCTTCCCCAGATCATTCAGCTGTTGCATGCAATGCCACCAGGAGCCAAGGACGTTTCCTGAAGCCACAGTCATACAATAGTAGGGCACAGGCTGCCCCCTTTCTCCCATTTTCCCACATGAAAGATGTTGAATGAAATGGCAAAAGTCTGCACTGACTGTGCTAGAAGCCATATTATGAGCAGAAAGCGATGCTCTGAAGTCCTGCCATGGTCCGGTTAGCAATTGCTGGAGAATATATGCAGTTTCTAAATGCTACAATTCTTTCTTTAAACAGAGCATGACCCTTGTGCAGGGACATTTTAGTTTTAGATATTGTAAGTCACTGTTATGCTGTTCTGTCCCCAGAAACTGCCTGTACTTTCTTTGCTTTCTCTCTTGGTTTTTCTTCTCCACTAAAACTCAAAGCTATCCAGAAGTTCAGCATTTCACACTCAGGAAAAGAACCAGGGAAGTCCTTCTTCCTTCACTCTTGCTCCTCTGCTCCATAGCAGACCTTTCAGCAAGGTCATCAGAAATACTGGCTGATGGACACTATAAAATTAGTTTAGGAGAGATTCTCCACCAGACAACTGCTAGCTCAGGCAGTTAGTCTGCCTCAAAATTCCCTCAAGCTGCTTCCATCAGCAGTAGCCCTCACCTTCACTCTTCTCTGGGTCATTACACTCTTCTACCGGCTCTGCTGTGGTGGCTTCCTACCCAGAGGTGGCTGCATTTCCCTTGAGGATGCATCTACTGAGGCTTCCTTCACTGTATTGCTTGGAAGGGAGCCTGAGCTTGAGCTGAGCTGTCCTGACATTTGCAGAGCAAGAAGTCAGGGTCTCTGTTGCACACACCCTGTGAAAGTTTCTCTGTTTAGTGTTGTGTTTACAAGGACAGAAAAGGTTGGGGAAATATCACAGCTAAAATGACTGGTGAAAATAGTTTTGTCCAATACCAAGAATGGATGGGGAGAGAGGTCAAAGGTAGCACTGGCCGAAGCTGATGATTCCTGAGTGGAACAGGATGCCACTGTACAGGCCTCTTCCTTTGTATCATTTTGCCATCATATAAAATCCAGGTGTGCTTGGCTCTGGGGAACAGTGGACAGTTCTGGTCCCTGCTCCAGAGGAGGGCAAAGTGGAGTCAGAGAAGGCATAGAGAAGAGCAACTCAAATGGCCAGGGGGAAGGAGCAGCTGCCTTCAGAGGAGAGACAGAAATGGCTAGGGTCTTTGCTTTGGAGAAGAGGATGTTAGGAAGATTTACAGTCTCACCAAGGCAGTGGATAAGGTGAAAGAAGAACTGCTGCTCACCAAATGCCATGGTGCTGGTGGCGTGCACAGGGAAGGCACTGCTTAGAGCAGCCAGGCTCCTGCACTCTTCCAAAATACCATCTCCTGCTGGCACCATAGGACACCGAGGGCTGGGCTGTGGGGACCATTTCTCTGACTTGGTGGGTCATTACATTTTATGTCTGTTGTGGTTTCAGTTGGGATAGAGGTAAGTTTTTTTATTAGCAGCTGGTGTAGTGCTATGTTTTGGATTTGGGATGAGAAATACTTTTGATAGCGCACTGGTGGTTTTACTTGTTGCTAGGCAGTCTTTTCTGCTCCTCACACCACCCCACCAGCGAGCAGGCTGGCAGGGCACAAGGAGTTGGGAGGGGACACAGCCAGAACAGCTGACCCCAAGTGACCAAAGGGATATTCCATACCATGTGACATCATGCTCAGTATATAAAGCTGGGGGAAGAAGAAGGAAGGGGGGGGGGGGGGTTTGGGGTTATGGCGTTTGTCTTCCCAAATAACCGTTATGCATGATGGAGCCCTGCTTTTCTGGAGATGGCTGAACACCTGCCTGCCACTTGGAAGTAGTGAGTGAATTCCTTGTTTTGCTTTGCTTGCATGGCTTTTGCTTTACCTATTAACCTGTCTTTATTTCAACCCATGAGTTTTTCCTCACTTTTACTCTTCTGATTCTCTCCCCCACTGCAACTTGGAGGGGCAAGCGAGGGGCTGCGGGGTGCTTGCTTGCCAGCTGGAGTTAAACCACGACAATGTCACACACACAAAAAGCACAGCAGGTGTGCTTTCATGTAAGCCCAGCCTGTATGGAGATGTATCACACAAAAGAAAACCTGTGGCCGTCCAGTCCCAGCAAGCACCAGCCACCCCCACCTCCGACCCAGTCACACCTCAGTGTACACAGCGAGCGGGCAGCAGGATGGGCAGGATCCAGGCACCTTCTAAGCACTGACTCCTTTTTACAGCCACAAAACTGCCCCAGTGTTATCTATGGCTGTAGCCTCGCACAGCAGGACTTGTGCTTGAAGTCAGCAGGTCTGTGGCTGAGCAGAATGAATAAAGAAGTGTCCTGGTTTGAGGTAAAACAGGACCAATTTTGTTCAGTAACTTTACTTTTTAGCTAGGCCTCTTCTAACTGCTGAAATTAACAGCATGTTTGCAGAAAACTGTTCGCTCTCAGAGTGATAAGACCCATGTTTATAGTTGATGCCAAGGAATGGTACGCAGAGAGGCTCTTGCTTATACTTATTGCTGTAACAACCAAGGGCAGCCGACTTCGTTATTTGTCCCCATTGGAGGGTTGGAAGTGGAAAAGCATAGAGGGGTGGCACCTGTGGGGAGGAGAGGACAAGACAGATGACCCAAAACTGACCAACAGGGTATTCCATCCCATCTGCCTCATGCTTAGTAGAAAAGCTGAGGGATCAAAGGGTCATCCCTCTTTTCAATGGCCAGGGTCCGAGAGGACTCTGTCTCTGCATCTGCCTTTGATCCCGATCCTGAATCCAGATGTGGAATCCAGTTCCCGTCCGTCACTGACTCCAGTCTGGGACTTCCCCAGTGCCAGCTGGTGACGTGATCATCATCCTGGGAGCTTGATATGGTTTTGTATATATTTCATTATTTTCTTTTTATTATTTTATTATTAATATTTCGTTAAAGTAGTTTAGTTCCTTCTAAACTTGTCTTTCTCTCTCCTGCCTCTCTTTGAAGAGAGGTGGGGAAGAGCATCTGTCATCCGCCTTGGTGGCCAATCTGGCCCAAACCATGACAAGAAGCCATTTTGCATTCAGGCAGCAAGCATGTGCCCCCACCCTCTGAGAGAAAATGAGCCGGGGGAAAAAGTGCATATGGACTTCAGACACTCATGTTATCTGAGCACCCTGAGGTGCTTAGAGACAGAGGGGAGGATAAAATTGCAGTCACTTCCAGTCTCCCTGGGAAGATGAGCACTGGGTCCAGCCAGTAGCCAGGAGCCATCTGTCAACTGCGATGAAGGCTTTGCTTCTCCTTATTGCACTACCCCAACCCTCATTTCCTCACTAGATGTATTGAATAAGCAGTGCTCAATCTGACAGCTGTCTTGCAGCTCACACATGAGTTAGAGCCAGAGTTTAAAGAGAAATGAAGACAAGGAAGAACATATATAATCTGTAGAGTTTCCCTCCCCTCATTCACAGCCTGCCTTTTTAATATTCCCAACACACCTTTGCCTCAGAACTACAGCCATGCGTCAGGGCTCGTTCATTCAACATAGTATGCATAGTCTTTGGTGACAGAAGACATCATATGTGTGAACAGGTGGTAGAGAAAGAAGGAAGCAGAGGAGGAGAGAAAATTATCCCTCCTTCAGTTACATTCTGTATGGAAAGGAAAGCAATGTCAAATTGAGGAGCTTTAAGAATTAATTTAACCACAGGCTTTGGAGCACACACCTACCTTCACAGGGCTGCGTGTGAATATTCCATATTCCTCATGCAGAACATCATCTTTTAGGGTTTATCACACTTTGACTCCTTTGCTAGGAACCAGAGTGCTCTGCTGTTGCACAAATCTCAACTAATGCAGAAGATTTCAATGAGATACCTTATTGGGGGAGATGATTTTATTCTAAACCACTGATGTCAGTCACACTCATTCTTTCATGTCCACATGTTCTCAGGCACCAAGAGGTGTGTGCCCATGTGGTCCAGCTAGGACTCCTTGCAAAGACAGGAGGACAAGGGACACAAGCTAATGAATCATCACATCTCTAGAGTTCCTCTCAGGCAGGCTGCCATGGGCTGGTTTTGGATCTGCCTTTTGTTTACTTTAAGGATTCACAGTGGTTGTGATCTTTTGTCTCCCCGCCCTGTTCCACCTCTCAGAAGTATTAGGAAATATTGCTGATTTACTCATTCTCTTTAGTCTCCTTACCTGGATGTCTTTAATGGCTCCAGGCTTGTCCCTTTTCTTACCTCCTAATGG
The DNA here is from genome assembly GCA_008921705.1 of Burhinus oedicnemus. Classification (NCBI taxonomy): domain Eukaryota; kingdom Metazoa; phylum Chordata; class Aves; order Charadriiformes; family Burhinidae; genus Burhinus; species Burhinus oedicnemus. The sequence continues at coordinate 91,227 of VFFE01004491.1, read as the reverse complement.
CTTGAGTCTGTCTTTTGCTTTATTCCCAGTCTGGGTTTTTTGAGAAGCTGCAAGATGTGCTGTGATCCTGATAATCTTCTAGCTTAGATGTCATCAACAGCTGTCATTCCTGTCCTTCTGCCACATCCTCTGCTGCCATTCATGCCCATCCATTCCACTCTCAATGTTTCTGTTAGATCTCTATGATATCTCTGGCTAAGGCGTAGTCCCAGCCCACACACCTTCCATCACTATGCCTGGAAGATCCTATCATAGAGGACAGACATTTTAAATGCATGGCATATTTAGCTGAAGAAAAGCTATTTCACTCATTGGTGATTCTTGTGTCTGCAAGAAGCATGTTCTGACTGCACAGTAACCTGGTACAGAGAGCTCGTCAACAGGACTCCAGTCACCAAGAGACACGTGGGTGTGTAGAAAATGTGTCCCTTGGCTGACCACTGTCAACTCTGGACTATAGGCCATAGTAAGGAACTGTGTATTGGGGGGGAATCCACATTTGGGCAAGTAAAAAAAGATCTGACAGGTTGATTTTTTTCTTTTTTTAATGATGTCTGTTCGAAGACAGTTACCTGGTTGGAAAGCTGGGCTGAGCCCTGGCAGAGGGAGACAGATCACTAGTGAAGATGGGAAAGGTTTCTGGTGAGTTCAGTTTCCCAGCACTGCATCATTTCTATCATTTGCCATTCAGATCCCCAGGCTCAAGCAGAGCCCCATTCCCCAGAGTGGCAGCCCACCGGGCACCCACCAGCTTCTCCTACCCACGGATTACCTCCTTACAGATAAATTCAGGATCCTGCCGTGAGGGACTGAATGAGATGCAGATTTACTGATGTACTTGAGTGTCTGGGAGTTTCTGAGATACCAGTCTGACCCCGTCAGGCACCTACACAGTGTTGGAAATCCTCTCCCAAGGACTGCGGGACTTAACCTTACACACACAAGAAGCTGAGAGCAGGATTGAGATCATCACAGCTTCTTTCTAGCCGTAGACCCCATCCAATGGTTGTAGCTCCCCTCCAGGGTCTCCAGGGCATGGCAGCACAGAGGTGAGATTTCAGAAAAGATGATTTTACTCCTCCACCCCTTAGGGTAGGTGCCTAAAATATCAGGACATCTGGGCCAATTTTACCTGTGTTGGATTTGGGTCCTAAAGCCTTAAGCACAGTCTCACGTTGCCATCTGCACCGCCTCACCCAGAGCTGCCGTGTGCTGCATGCAGCCCCTCTCCCCGAACACAGAGGTCTCTGCGGTCAGCCCCCAGCACTTCCTAACTCAAAATACTGAAGCAGGTCTGGACCGAAACCAGTGGCAGTCATGTGTAACAGATTTCGAAGGGACTGTGCAATCAGATGGGGATGTGGCAGTTTACAATTAGGAGAAGAGATTGCTTATATTGTAGGAGGGAAAATAGGTATTGTTTGCAGCTGTGCTTCAAAATGACATATAATGTTGTGGGGTTTGTGGTGTTTTGGTTTTTTTTCCTTCAGTGCTTGACAGCTAGTCAGAGCTAAGGTTACAGTGTATGTAAAACAGTGAAGAGGGGTAAGTCGGATAACTGACCCTGCTTTGAGCAAGGTCTAAATGACTTCCTGAGTTTCTTCCAACCTGAATCTATGGTTTTGCCCCCAAAACACCATAACTGTTTTCAGTTCTGGAAGAACTCTGAATTTATCATGTGTATGGGAAGGGGATTTCCTTCCTTCTTTGCAATAGTAATCCGTAAGAAACCTTTAAAAGATCTTACTTAAAATACCTATTAACCTGAAAGACACATAGTGGAACATACATGAATAAAAGAGCTTGGATTGACAAGCAAAAATAAATGAAAAACAGCCGCACCCAGGAACATAAAGTGGTTTTGAAGATTTTAAGACAGTTAAGAACTAGTTAGCTTCCTTGTGCACACTAAAATAACAGGAGGTGGCTGAAATGGCTTGAATAAAACGCATCTATTTTGGAGACAGTGAGCCTTAACCGCTCCACCAGCCACTCTCTCCATTCACCATCACTGAGAGAAATTCTCTGGATTTTCTCCAGCTAAGGAGAAGCGGTAACATTAGCAAACAGAGGCTGTGCATGAAAACGGCTGAGGTAATTACATTTAAGGCTATGTTCTCCTGGGAAGTATGGCGATGCAGAACTGATCTTATCCTGACCATACTAACCTCTGTCAGTGTATGAGGAGCTCTGGGCAGGTGTCCTGCTCTGTAGAGGAATAAATCAGACCAGGGATGGCATTGAGATTGCTGCTTGGTCGTCACAGGCAGCCACACAAGAGAAGCTCAGTTTAGGGGCTACAGGATGCTTCCAACAAACTGTTACAAACTTAAGACCCCTAGTATGCCACCATTGTAATGTGGCATTGGAAGAGGTTAGATAGACCATAAGTGCTGTCATTGTTGTGGATCTCTGCATTAAAAGGGAATTTGTTAAACAAAATTCCCAGGTGATCCTGAGAAGCAGCATCCTTGGTCCCTCAGAGAAGGGCTAAAAAGGGTTCAGACATCTAGCAGAAAAATTAATAAGCTCAGCAAACGTCTTGAGCATGTGAGCGGGATACATGAAAGGTATCTGAAGCTCTACCACCACTCTGCAATCTGCATCCTGTCCTGAGCCATGACTGTCTCCAATGATATAGAGAAAGTTGGAAAAGAAACAAAATTCAGAAGACAGGAGGGAGTAAAGCCTTTCTAAGTCCTGACAATTGCAGAAACGTTGAACTATAAGCCTGACACTAGATAAATATAATGGAAACAAACAGAGATTGAGTTTCCTTCCAAACCCATTTGATAAGCCAATGCAATGGATAGTTAAGTACTTGTATTTCAAAGTTATTTCCTCTCTTCAGAAATCCACCTATTTAGTTACATATACACTTATCAAGCTTCTAACACAATATGCTGCTGAGTGGGGTTCAAACACTTCTGTGGTGAAGGTAGTGTTAGAAATCAGAGACAAAATGAGCACTGGAGCTGGTCTGGATACCTTGCCAAAGACCCAGACGGCTAGACATGTTTTCAACGCTTTAAAATCAGCATATTGCATGCAGATGCAGCTGCTTTCAGTCATCCCCACCTTGGCTACAGAACACATGTTGTCCAGTTGTGGAGAGACGTTACTTTTGTGGCATCCACAGCTCTGGATTCTGCATAAATTCATCCCAAAAGCATGTTGCAGATGGTGTCTCCAGCCCTGCAGCAGTGATCAGTAGGATGGCAGCAGCACTACAGCGGCTGACAGGGTGTTGTGCATTGTAGGACAAAGCGATCTTGGACACTGGAAAGGGAAAAAACTCCTCCTGCAACAACAGACACTGTGGGCTCCTCAACAATCACGCAGAACAGAGCAGCTCCGCTTTTACACTTCACTCAGAGGGTACAATATGTAACCTGAAAATGAAAACTGAGCATACGTGAGATTCCAGGAAGAATTATATTTTTCAAAAGTCTGCTATACTAACTGTGCTCTCAGTCAGCCTGAAGTTGCAATTTAAATATGTCAAATATGGGCATCGAAATGGGCTAAGAACTGGGGCAGGGGAAGAGAGCCACACGTTTGTCTCCGTCTGGTTTCTCACATCTTTGGACAGCACCCAGCATTGCAGGACTCTAATCTGGATCATTAGACTTTGCTCCCTAGGCCTTTGACCATTACCATTCTGGTAAAAATCCCAAACAACATAGCAATAGCCAAGTGCTATTTGCAAAGCAAAGATTAGATAAGCAGCATGTAACAACCTCACCTGGAATTTGGCAGAGGAACTAGAATTAACCTCTGTAGCACTGGAAAAAACACAGGCATCTCTGTTCACATCTTTTCCAAAACTGCAGTGGCCTGAGCACAGGTGATCCACTACATTCCCTCTATAGGGTGGCTACCCACTTCATTTTCCTTGAAAGCTCCACATCCCTGCATTGATTAGGCCAGATCAGCCTCAGTTACATATACAAAAACAAGTCACAAAGGTACAGCTCAGTGCCAGAGACACTGGAATTTTCAAAATATTTGGGGACACAGATGTATAAAGGGAGAAATGCTGAGAAAGATAATTTCAGCAAAATATTTGCAGAGTCTAAATGCTTGTTTTCTGGGGAAGTGGGAGAGATGAGAAAGTACCCCCATTTGGGGATTTGTTGTCATCTCAAGGTAAGTGTAGCGTTTGCCAAGGCTGGGATAGATCGAGGCTTATTGCAGCTCCCATATATTTAATGACCAGCTGTGGAGAAAAATTAATGGCACAACAAGGGGATTCTCCACTGCCTGCGGATTTTGTGAGCTCCAGACCTCTCTGAAAAAAAAAAAAAAAAAAAGGCAAAAAGAGATTGGACATCAAGACTGAGCAGGGAGAGATTTTTGACTCACCTTCAGATTTGCACAGCAGCCTGTCACACTCTTTGGGAGTACACCTGGACAAGGAGAGGAAACTCCATTCTGGAGAGGATTTCAATGTTTGTATCTATGTTGAGGTGTGTGTGTCCCAATTTGGAACTAACCCTTAATTTTCACAGGAGGATATGTCTTCCTAGCTTTGGGCAGGCCAACTGGAGGGCTGCCGATAGACCAAGGAAACTTGTCTCTGTGCAAGTGAAAGGTGATTTGCTGCTCAGGTGGGCTGAGGAGGAGACGGGGACATTTTCCAGAGTGGCTGGGAACCCGACAGACTGTGAGCCTGACCTGGCAGGCAGCCTCCATCAGGATGCCCATCAAGATCAAAACTGCACCGTGATCCTCCAAATTAGAAGATCCTGAAAGCAGAAAACCCAGTCTGTTTGAATTCTTCCAGCTATCCCCAAATGGGAGGCTCTCACCGACTGTTATCAATATCCTGTCAGGGCCCATCTTTAAGCAGGCAGCAGGACTTGTAGTGTGCAGCAAGGAGCTACCAAGTGGAGAAGCCTCATAACCCAGCCCATTGAAATTCACTGAGGACCTGCTGGGGTGTGAAGAGTCCAGTCCGTTTCCAGGGAAAGCCAAATGTTTTCTCTGACACAGAAAGCTGTTCAATCCCATTTGGAATGGCTCAAGCAACTGAACATCCCTGCTTGTCCATTTATGCGACCCATTTTCTAACGGTGACTGTGGGATTCAGACAGCATGATATTAACTGCAATAAAGGCCTCCCCACACTCTGCCTCTCTGTGGCCATGAGCACTCTATAAATTCCTCAATAGATTAAATTGGATAGACAGTGTGAGGAACAAGTTAATTGGTGGTGTCACCCAGACTGGTACATCTCATTGCTTAATTAACCAGTAAGTCACCACAATCCACAGGGCTGTCCTTTGTAATATTTGTAATAGATGGGGAAAAGTTGCCTTGAGGGGCTACCATGGAGCACATGCAAGTACTAACACGGCCCCTCTCCCTCTTGATGTTGCATTTGTCTTCTACTGCCCTGGGTAGCAGACAAGATCAGGAACTGAACGCCTCTTCTGCTGCACGGAGCTGAGCGCTACCTGGGCAAGAAGGAGGCATGGAGACAACACCAATTGAGGCTGGAATCACTGCCTTGTGGCAGCAAAAAGGAGCTTCTCTCCTGTCTGCCAGCTGCAAATCTCCCACCACGCCAGCTGGGTGGAGCATGGTACTTCAGTTAGGCCACTGGAGGTCTTCGCCTCTCCCTCCTAATAGCCTCCCCCATTTGGCAAGGCAGACAAGCCCCCCCCTCCCGCTTTTTCAGGGGCTTTTAACACCTAATTAATTAGTACTCAAGGCAGAGTTTTATGTAAATTTTATTTAAATCCCAATCAGTGCTCTCATTTCCGTGCAGAGTTATTTTTACCATAGCATCAGCACGCAGGTGGGCAAGGAACAAAACTACCCGGGGGAGCAGAGCCCGACGTGCCCAGCCTGACAAAGAGACTGGGAGCACTGGGACCACGGGAGGGGTTGCCAGGTGGCACAGAGACTCCCCAGCATGCAAGCCAGTGTGGAGGGGAAGGGGTAGGAGTGATTACAGTTGCAGGACACTGATAAGCTCTGGCAAGAGTAGAAGCAAGCGAGTCTTGACTGTGGAGCAGACCATAAAGTGCTGTCTCCCGAGGACGAAGCGCCCCTCCGGTGGGAAATGGCCTAACACACAGGGATGTTGATGCTACAGCCACCAAAGGGATGATGACAACGAGCCTTAAAACCAGTCTGGATCCAGGGGCAGTGTTTTTAGTCTATCCACAAAAGCAGGGAGTGTCACAGCAGGAACTTCCTCAGTGGAGTCTTCCCAGTCAAGATCGACTTCCTACTCACTGGAGCTGTCTTGACAGGCACCCTGGGGATCTTCCACCTCTTCCCACTCAGATCCAAGGCCTGTGACCTTCCTACTTGCCCCATTTTTTTCTTCATAAACATTGTCAGGCATGCGAGGGCCTGTGGAAACTTCTGTCAGCAGCACTCACATCCTACGAGAGGGAGAAAGAAAAGCACATTTTTCTGGAATTGGATGTCCAATGAAGTCAACTAGATCCTCAGGCACCTCATCACAGTAATCCATGCATCAGGGTAACCCATGGGGTCCCTTGGCAGCCGCACACTGGGCATCAGCCAACACTGCTTCCTTGTGCATCATTGCTAGGGCAGCCAGGTATGGGACTGAGCCTGCTGGGCCCTCTGGGGTCAGTCCCTCTGCTACCAGGTTTGGTGGAGAGCCAAAGCTGGGGATGAAAGTTTTGCCATCTCTCTCCAGTCTATGGAGAAAGCAAAGGTTCTTCAGCATCTCCCCCTAGATCATTACATGGAGACAAGATGCTTGGGACCACCAAGAAGAACCAGCCACTAATGTGACACAACCACCCAGAACAGGTAGGAGGACCTAGCACGGAACTCCCAGCTTGCTGCAGGTTGGGAAAGCGAACTCAGCCAGGTGATCCAGAAGCAGGAGATGAGTTAAAGCAGTAGGATCCCCTGTTCAGCAGCACAGGACATCTTCCTGTCTGCTGTTTCACAATTTCCCTGGAAGTTCTTCTGCCTCATGCTGATTACATTCACCTTTTCCCTGAGGCAGCCATGGTTCACTGAGGTCAGAAAACTATAAAAACATGGTCTACAGAGAGCAGATCTTCAGCCACCATATCTGACTCTCCACAGGGGAGACAGCTTTGGGATGGCTTTTTAACTCCTCCTGTTTAGATTTTTTAGCGGCAACCGGGAGGCTGAGTCAATGCAAGTGGCTGTGCCTCACGCTAGATGGATTCATGCTGTTGATCCTCTCTGCCAGTCCTTCAACAGCTCTCTCTGTGCTACTCAGCTCTTCAGAAATCTATCGATTTGCTAAAAACACATCCATCTTTGGTTTCTACCTCACGAATCCTTCTTCTACCTTCAGCCTGGATAATTATAGTTTATTTCTTAGGGGAGGAGGGAGGAAAGGGTTTCCACTGGAGACACAGTTAGCATCTGCTACCCAGAGAAACAACAAGGGTTCTGCCACTGATAGCAAAAGTCTAAAAGGCAGTATATACTCTTACTGGGAGAAACAAAAAGTATGCCCGCTACCAATTTCAAAACATCCATAGGCTGAGGAAAGTCATTTGTCACCATCACCACTGGAGTCATTAGAGAGAAGAGGGTGCAATAACAGAGCAAGCACTTCATACTAATGCCATCAACTATCAATATCTGAGACTTGGCAAATCCAAAGCACGTCTTTCCTAGGCTCCCTTAAGGTCATGGTCCATGCACAGAGAGAGTCCATGTAACAGCTTTGGGGACACTGGAAGAATTCCAAGGTGGTATTATTCAACATCTAATACTGCTTCATAACCAATTAAATTTATTAACTTCCCCTACCACCCAGAGTCTTCTGTCTGATGGCAGACAGATGTTCTCCAGGTGTTTGCAGACTGGCTTAGCTAATACTTTTGATAACCTGAACCTGCACAGCAGATGCATTAACAGATTTTGACACGATGCCATTAGTTTTGCAGCTGATGGCAGGGAGGGACGAGGGGGAAGAGGGTGAATAACAAATAAATAAATGTTAAAATAGAGAGAAAAAGAAAAAGAGAGTCTAATTTATAGGCTTCCTTCTCCCCCCAGAACATGCAGTCCAGGCGCTGGCAGACGGCGTTCCCCATCTGCGCCATTCCTAGGGCAAGGGGGCAGATTCCACAACCAGCTCCATCCTGCCAAAATCCCCTCCTTCTCCCTCCACCTTTACCCCTTCCTTTGAAGTGTGATTGCATAGACTTCCATCTGGCAAGGAAGCCTGTGCTTCACGAACACACGCACACGTCGAGACCACAGCAAGGAGGGCGTTTGAGGTACAGAGACCGGGAAAGTGCATCGCAAAAGGCAGATAGTGGGTAATACAGAAACACTCCCTTTTCTGTTCCTTCCGATGAGTCAACATGATGAGTCTGTTGTGTAAAACATATGCTGCTTGTACATCTGCATAAAATGAGGCAGCAAGATCTAGGAGCGTTCATTAAGGGGTTGAATTCAAACCTTATTTTTAATCTCAAGCTTACTCCCTACCCATAATTAGGCCTCCAGTCATTCACTGAAGCTCTATCGGTGTGCCTTTCCTCACCCTTAAGAGAGGATTAAACCTTCAACCCAAGGAGTTGTAAAGAACTGATTCTACATCCATAAAGCCTCGTGTTTTACATCCGTGAAGAGATAAACAGTTTACGTCTGAGCAAGATCCAAAACAGACGCAATGAGCCTTCCAAAATAAGACAGAGAAAACTTAGGTCAAAAGATCCCTTCAACATTCTCATGGGGAGTTAACACCACAGGCAGAGGCAAAACAGGGGAGAGAGAAGAGGGAAAAGCCACTACCTTTGCCAACAGTCATCATTTCCATGCTGGAGATGAGTTCAGGAAGCTGGTGACAGCTGCCCTTTTCCCAAAGAAGCTCAACAAATGCAGCAGCATGGCTTCAATGTGCAGCCTTTTTATACCTTCTGGTAACACATTTTACAAATGAAACTCATGAGATCTATGGACTCATTACTGGCTCTTGAACACAACTCCCTTTGGATAAAGTATGACCACTTACGCACAGATATTGTGTAGGAAACTGTAGCATCTCTGCCTATGTGTCATTTGGCCAGATGTTCATCACACCAGTTAATGTTTCCCTAAACCCATACACCAACAGATTTCAAAGCCATCCTTTTAGAGTAACGAGCATTTTGATGGAAACCAGCAGATATTCACTGAAGGGGCCAGAGAGGTTGTCACCATGCCATGGCTCAGCAAGTACGGCTGCTTCCTACTCCCTAGACACACATATTGTCCTCCCTTCCAAGTCAGCAGGGCATAAATCATCGCCTCTAAAAAAACATCTTCCTCCACCTGAAGACCACACCACAGTATCAGGGATATTGGTTAAACCTTTGCAAAGGCTTAACCAATTTTTAAAATTTAAAAAAAAAATAGAAATCTGTGCCTTTCACAAGAATATCACCTGCACCATTTCCCCCCTGCCTGGGAAGTTACGTTCCCTCATTTACCAAGGGATCATTATTTCCAGCTTGCACAGCTTTGCCCAGGCTTTCAGGAAAACAGGACAGCAGTTTAAGGTACATCTGATGTATACATTATCAAAAAGGAAGTCACTTAGTCAGGAAAATTATGTAAGCCTGTGTGCGTCTAAATGCTCCATCTCCATTATACAGGAGTGGCAGGCAGTGTCCTTCCCGGTGAGATTTCCAGCCGCTCTGGGATTAGCGCACAGTTTGCCTGTGTAAGATGTTATCAGCGCAGTCAGGCGAAAGCAAAGACCTCATGGCTCCAGCCCCCTCTGCCATGCAATCAGGCAACTCGGTTTGTCTGTTTTAACTTATTCCAGCAGTAATCCTAAAATCAGGGCAACAATTACTTAAGGCAGAGTTCTTTCAGACGCAGGGGAAACTTGCATAGCAAGAGCCTGCGTTCCTATAGGCCATGAATCCCAAGCCTTCCCTTCTCTAGCATTAATTATATGAAATCACCAATATTAGATGGAAGAGATAATTTAGGGGAAGAGAAGATTATTCAGAAGGGCATGGCTGATTGCTGATTTATTAGCATCTAGCTCTACTGTTTCAGTCAACCGAGAATGTCAGGGGAGGGGGAGCAGAAGGGCCATGACCTTGTTCTCTACCCTGTGTTCAGCCTACTTTGAGGCTTAATGTTCACAGCAAGAACTATGCTCCCCAGGAAATGTGCATAGGGAATATTGACAGCCTTGTGAGTTTTGTGTTGTTCACAGAAGAGGGCTTCTGTGGGAAGGCTTTGTACAAGCCTTTGGAGGCACAGTGCATCACAGCCATTGTGAATTATAGCTCTTGGCTCTAGCCTTCCCCTAATATATTGCACTGGGTTGGTTTGTCTGGCACAGCACAGACACTGTGTTGCCTCTTGGCTCCATATACCCTGTTATTTCCCTTTTATGCTGCCCCTGGCAGAAACATCACTACAGAGAGGGAGAACAAATTATTTGTTCCTCCATTGGAGAGGATCTGGAGGGAAAAGTGGTGGCAAACAATTACTTCTTCCCAGATGACAAGTCAAGATTCTCTTCCCTGGCAAGGAGTACAAACCCTGTTGTTGTCCCCAGGATGGCATGGGATGTCCCCTTCTACTTCATGCTGCCCTCCAGATGTGCCACTCTAAGGTAATCAAGACACCCTTACAGGACTGGCAGATTGGCCACAGGGCAACCAAGCCCTCCCTGAGTGGTAGCTTGAGAAAACCCAACTCAGGCATTACAGGTGAGGTAATTTGGTGATGGTCCCAGGAAGCACCCCAGCAAAGTCAACTATCAGTGCAACAGCTTGTCAAAAGGCTAGAATAAAGGCTTTGGAGAGAGCAGTGGAGTGCCAGAGGCCACCTGTTATCCATACCACATCAGTAAGGCAAGTGGTCACCATCATGCAGGGAAAACCCTATTTCATCCAGCCAATAAAACACAAACAACAAAGCATCGAGGTGTGTGTTCTGCATACAGTGCTGAGTAGACAGCACAATGTTTTTCATGGCATAGGTAGGTTTAGGTCTTAGCTCATCTTGTTTAGGTGACTTGGTGGGTCTGGTGTCAGACAAGACCAGAGCCACTTACATTAATCCTGTTTGTAATTCCCAAGCTCTCGGTTCATATGGAACATGGGGTGCAGAGGCAGAAGGCCTCCTGAGTGGCTCTGTAAGAGTCTACATCAATGCTGCTCCTATAAAGAATTTGTGTCAGAGAGGGTAGTAAGCCAGAGGTACAGAAGCATTCATCTGCTGGCAGCGTTTCCCCTGCTTGGTGCTTGGAGGGAGACAGAAGAGTCTCTGCTGTCCTACTCCTCCCCCAGGGTGGAATGTCTTACAATAAACATCATCAGCAATTCACCCACACAGAAAGCTGTAACTGTTCAAATGACCATTCATCTTACCCTCCAGCCCTTTCCTGATTACAGACACATCTGCAACATCCAGGTGCAACTGCCACCCATGCAGAAACATCCTTACTAATTTTAAACTAGGCTACGTGGGTGACAGTCTAACCCCAACAGCAAGCCCTCCTCCACCAGCAGCCAAAGGCCACCAGCCTACCCCAGCTGGGATCTGTGCCAAGTATGATATGGGCATACAGAAAATTATCTTACTTACCAGGCGAGTGATGCAGATTGTTGTCACATCCCAGCTGGGGTTCTCCTCCCAACCAGACCGTAAACCCTTTGCGTAGAGGTGTTGCATTTCATTGCATGGCTACCTGGCCTTGCTACTTTCTGTTATGATACGATTTGCATTAACATATCACTCTTTGTTTAACATCTTACTGGTAGGCCCTGCTGCTGACTGTACTCATTTACAAAGACTCTTTGAGGGGTTGACCAGGAAAACCCGATTTGCTTGTGCCAGGTTATTGTAGATAGACCTAATTCAGCCATATCTGATTCAGCATTAGCCACAGCGGCAGATGCTCTGAGTCGGGAAGCGGATGACCAGAAGTTTAAGAGACTCAATGGTATCTACAATCAGGAGTTGCACAAAGAGACAAAATCCTGTCAACCAGCTGGACTCAGGTGGCCTTTGGACTCTACAGCCTCCAATTTAGGACTTGGTCTCGCTATCATTACCTCTAAGAACCTACTGATTACAGAGGTTTGTTTTATCAGTTAGTCTTTTCTTTGATAGGCTTTTTCCATAGCTAAAATATCTTTTTACCAATAAGATCCTTACCCATGCCAGGAAGGTACAGACCTTCCAAGTTCACAACTGGTAGCATCAGGAGTTAACTGGGAAAACAAGAAATGTGTGACAGGAAGATTCCACAAACCTTAAAATAGCCAATATTTATAATTATGAAAATTGTAGGTTTCACAGTGATTACACACATGACTTTGAAAAGTGATCAGGAGTCACTCAAAGAAAATTAAATCTACCCATTAGGATGCAGTCAAACCATACTTATTTTAGAGCTTTTGCAGCCAAGGGATGTTCATCTTGGAAGCTGTAGGAATAACATACACAGTGCTAAGCGTGACCTCATCAAAACCATACTGCTCTTTCAGGCTCCAGTGCAGTGGGAGGCTTACTGATTTTTCAAATTAACGTATACCAAATCAGCAGGTGAAGAATCAGCAAAGCACCCCCCATCCCTGGCATCAGCAGTCTCTATCTGTTATGGTTCTCATCTTTGATTTGGCAAGAGGAAGGAGTCACATGTCTGTTCTCAGCTCTTAAAGGTCCAGGTTTTCAAAGGGATCCAGCAGGTTTTTGTAATAAATATTACCCAGAGCCTCATCAGTTGTGCTAAGTACAAAACTGACAAACCTCAGTTTGCAAAGCTCACAAAAAGCACGGGCCTGAAGACTACCAGCATTCTAATTTTTTTTAGTTGAGCTATTTGGGCTGCAGCAGGAACTTATTAGTTGATCTTTTAATAGGTGACATTTCTGGGAGCATTTGCTCCAATTTGAAAGGTAATTTATATCAGCTGTTCTGGTTCCTGTTCCGTGACTCTTTCCCCCTCCCCTGCAGCGGGCACCTGAGCCGGCAGCTTTTATACTCACTCTGAGGAAGCAAGAGAGTGAAAAGGGTCATCTTTTATGCAGGATGAGAAAAATGTTTAACACAACAGGATCCTGAAAATGTCTTTACTTAGGCCTTTACCTTTACTGAGGTAAAGAGCCAGACCTTAACACACCTTCTAGAGAAAGGGCTACTGAAGTACATCTCCCTTTTTATTCTAAGACTGAGAGAACATTTTAAACTTGCAACGGTTTAATTGTCAATGCCCTTAAATGATACTCACTTGGGTGGCCTACAGCATTCTCTGTACCATTTACTTAATAGTTTGCATTTAACAATTTGGATAGTTTAAGTCCTGCTGCTCCCAGCGCTTGCAATAAACACACAACCTACAGTTTGAAAGCCCAGGTTAACTCTAGGCATTCTGCGACTCCGGGAGAAGATCTTGCAAGTTTGACCGTGCCAAGAGAGCATGATTTCCATAAAATTAAAGGAGTCCATATAGATTCAGAATATGATTAAAGGAGTTGTTCCCTGCATGCCTTGTGCTGAGCCACCACCCAGGACCCAGACAAAATTTACTTCCCTTCAGGGTCTGACTGGAGCCCACACAGCCTCAATGGCCAGAGTGACCCACCTCACCTTCAGCTGAGCGTCTGCTGGTAAGTCAGGCCTGAAGAGACTTCTCACAGCAAGAATCGGACTGGAGCCTATGGATAAACTGTACCCATGGGCATCACAGCCAGATTTATATACGAGAGAGTTGCAGGACTTTTTTAAATCAGGAAGTATAGTGTTCTCAAAGAACACAAGAGTCAGCTTGGTGTGACTCCTTCCTGAGCAAGTCTCACAGGTCTGATCACAATCCTCTCTGCTCAGGAGAGCAGCATTAGAAGCAGCTGAGAGCTTCCTGTAGATGTCAGAGTGATCTTACAGCAGTGAGGCAGCGCCTGGCTGGAGGACCAGCTCCCTGTGCAGTTTGGTCCCATGCTCATCTGCTTAGCCCTGCCTCAGCTGTGAGGGAAACACCGCTGCCTTGCTGGGCTCCATTCAGAAGGAAAACAGCAGCGGTGACCCATGGCAGTAGAAATTCAGGCAAGACAAGAGTTAGGCTCCTACTTGCTCTGTCAAGCAGTCAGCCTTCCCCAGGACTGTTTTAATCCCAAATATTTATTTAACTCTATTTAAGGTCAATCTGGAAGTCAGTATTTGGGAGAGATTGTGCTAGTGAAATGCCCCTTTTTTGAGGCTATGGATTCAGGAGTTGCACTCAGATTTGTCGTAAAGCCACAGCAGGCTTCTGGCATTCAAGAAATATCTGGGTTTCCTGCATACAGGATCTGCTGGATGAATTGCTGCAGTTGGCAGAGATGAGCCATACGTCAGCTGCGTATCACAGGAGTATTTGTACTTAAGAATATCCTGAAACTTCTTTCAGCTTAACATTTTCCTCGTCAGGTCTTTAAATTGGGTAAGGTCACCTTTTGTTACCAGCACAGCCAGGGTGCAGCGTGTCCACCTGCTAACTACCCACACACTCCCCTAGTTTCTCATGTACAAGTTTTGTCACTCACAACAAGGCCTGGGCACTCGCACATACCAGTATCAGCCTTGCCCATGCAAATCTGCATGCCCTGGGAGAGCAGTGAAGCCACAGGTACCCCTGTAGGCATCCAAAGGCTGCACTTGGACACACTTTTCTGGGCACAGCTCAGTGAGACTAAGAAATCACCATGCTCCAGACTTTCCAGCAGAGCAGCATCATTGGCACTCCCTAGCACACCTCTGCTAAAATAAACCAGCATAGCCAAATAATTCCTGTAACCCAAGATCTGTTTTCCCAGCCCAGGAGCAGGTTAGGCTCTGAGCAAGCACAGTGACAGCAGCAGATCGGAGAGCTTGGGAAGAACAACAGGTAGCCACCAGCAGCAGCTTGTCCAGCCACTGTGTGCCCAGCGGCAGCCTTCCTCCCTGCCCTGCTTCCCAAGCCCTGAGCAGCTGGAGGAGAGCTCTGCGAGCATCTCTGCAGGGCAAAGCATGCAGTGGCAGCCGAGCAGCCACAGCCCAGTGCCCAGAGCAGCCTCCCAGTGCCAAGCACAGCTCCAGAGACAGCGGTTACCCCCAGCTCAGGGCATGGGCTGTGGCACACTGCAGCAATGTGCAAACTCCAGAGCAAGATGTTTTCAGAAAGACATTAGCTGAAGGGTCACCTACTGCTTCCCTTTATACTTGCCACCTCTCTCCCCCACCCACCCTATTTCTACAAAGAAACTCCCAAGAAGAATCACATAAAGGGAGAAACAACAAGGATTTGTCTCACCTGTGAATCAGTTTTATCTTTCACAGCCTGCAAAGGGCTGGTAAGGGCTTTAGATAATCACGTGGTTTAAATGCCGTTCACCAGGAGGACAAATATCTCCTATAGTTGTTGCTAGGATGATAAAGAATCCCAGAAGGGTTTTTTGTATACTCTGTGGGTTGTACAGTTGGTATTGAAAAGTTAACAGCATTAAGTGTGATGGATTATTTGAGTATGAAATATTCTTAGTCATAGTCAGAACAAGAGCTGAGCAAACATTTGCCATGAAAAAATGTAAGGGTTTTTTTTCCTTCTCTCATCTCTATGAAATTTGCCTGTTCGGCAGCCAGGAATAGTTTTATCAGAGTTTCGACATGAAGTGAGAGGCTGTGTGTCTGTGCGTGGGGAAAGGAAGCTGTAGGAAGAGCTGCAGAGAGAGCTGGAAAGCAGCAATTCCTAAGCTCTGCTGTTAGCTGTCACCTTGGTCTGCCTAAGCGATGCACCACCCAGCTAGAGCCCTGACTTTGGGTCCGTCCCAATACCTTGGGTTCAACCCCTAGGTCTGCCACAGACCTCCTGTGAGACCATACGTGAGACAAGTTCGTCCGCTAATCCTGCTGAGCATGTGTTCAAGCGACTGTTCAAGGAAAAGTGTTGCCGAGGGAGGCTGCAGCATATGGAGCCAGCTAGAAAAGCTTGCTCCTGCATTGTGCCGGTTGTGGGTTTACCAGGGGGCAGGGGAGCTTCGCCCACTCAGTCCTGGCTGCCGGGAGTGCACATGCCCCCAGGGATGTTTGCAGGTTGTGTTGCGGCTCCATGGAGGTCAGAACTGCGTCTGCCCACGCCTGTTGCTGTCAGCTGGGAATTGCTAAAGCAAAGCTGTAGCCTAGATGGGTGCACGTACAACACCCCATAGTGAGATTTGCCGAAGCAGATGCCTATAGCTGATTATGTTATGCAGGCAACATGCCAGAGATGATACTTTCAAACCTGCATCTTGCATGGACGTAAACATTTCAGTGTGTATAAATAGACCTATGGAAGAAACTGGAGATGGGAACATCTTTGCCAGATGATGGTAAAGTGTTCTGCAAATTACTGCGTGTGCATTATGGCCGCACTAAGAACTGGACAGAGTTAGCTAATGGCAGATACTGCTGCATGTTTTATTAGGTCATTTATCAATCAAGTGAAACGTAGCAAGATGTACTTTGCGAGTGTATTTTCCTGAGAAAAATCCATATTTTCTTAAAAGGTCTGTTTCCATTTCTGTCTGTTGTTTCTATAACAGCTATGATCCAGACTAGCTAATTTTGTCCTGTCAGTGGATGTTCAGCTCTCCAACCTCCAGCTAATTTGTTTTTTTCACAGTTCACTATGTATAAAGGTCTCTTTGTTCTTGTTTAAGGTGAACTCCTCATTCTTATGCAAATGGAACAGCTTGAGGCAGAATGGTATCTTTCTTCAATTAATTTAGAAATTACGTTTGTCACCACAAATCAATATTTTTCTACTTGTGGCCAACTTCAAGACAGATGGACTAAAGGCCTTTCATCTCTTTAGCGTCTCTGGTGATGCAGAGCCAGTATGGTGCTCTGAGTCGCATAGTCCTGTTCCTGGGAGAGAGTTGCTACCCAGAACACCATTATCTAATAACATTGTAATGCAGCCTCACATAACACTCTTGTATCTTCACCACAGTCCATTGTGGGCCAAAACACGTGTGTCCACTTGTGCGCTGCAGCCAGAAGCCTCTCCTCTGTTGGCTGGAGACACTATCTTTCCACCCAATGTAAAAGCTGGAACAGGCTGGAATGCCATCAAGTAGCTTAAACCTGGGATGCTTCTCCCAGAACTGTACAAACGGAATAATTAAGAGGCCTGATTCAGACAAGTAATTTATTCTGGGCTGGCAGAATCTGGACATAAAGATAAAGGGAGATCCACTGAGCTGGACAAATGTGTTCTTACTGACCATGGTTTTTCTCTGTCATCCTGAAATTAGAAGAGAGATTCCTCTCTGGACCTGGCACAGTAGAGGAAACTCACTCATTTTCCCTGCTCATATAGGGACAGTCCAACTGTGGCCATCTTGAGCAAGCAATAATGTCTTCTCCTGGTTCTGCTTCACTAAATCATGTTTAATGTTCCAACCCGGTTAGTTTATTCAGTTAGGCTTAAAAAAACCAAAACAAAACAAATAATGCCTAGACTAGTGTAGGACTTCTGAAGCCACAAGAGAGAAAGTGTAATGAAAGTCCAAATGCATTGAAAAATTAAGAAGATCCAAAACCAAGACCAAATAAATCTGGATTTAGATAGAAAACAATCCCAGTGGTAAGTCACATAGATGAACTGTGGACTCCCCTCCCACATACCACCTGGCCAGGCAACTGCAACCTTCACTCTCTGTGAGCCATCCATCCAGCCCCTTTTCCGTTCTTCGGCACCTTGCACTGGGCTCTGACAGAAGCAGGTGAATTTGTACTCCACAGGCAGGAGGAGGCTGTTAGGAATGAACATCAATTTCTGGGCAGAAATCAGAGCTACGCAGGGTCCCTGGGAGCCCTATCTTTGTTGTCGGGGTTGTGACCCCACCATGTCCTTGTTTGCTTGCTTAAATATCAGGACATGCAAACAGCAGCAGTTGAAGGAGTGCCTCCTGGCCTGGGCACTTCCACCTAATCCAGTCTGAGACAGCATGTCTCTTCATTGGAGACAGGCCCAGAGAAAGCCAGGATTACTAAAGATTTTAGCGTGCTCTTTCACCCCAGGGATGTTACTGCTAGGAGCCGTGCATTTTCTATTGAAATATCTTAAAACACGTTTGGGTTTTTTTTTTTGAGCACATCTCATTAAGTTTCCCATCACCCACCCATCCGTGTGAAGACGACAAGCATTGCTGTCCCCATTTCAGAGCTGGGGAAACTCAGGCATGAAGGGCTAAGTGTAAAGCAGCCTTTCTAAATGGATACAGGGAGGCTTTGGCAGAGTCTTGGAAAGAACCTGTCTCTCCCAGCTTTCAGGGCTTATGGTTTTAGCCTAAGACCATTTTTTTCTCTCCTGTACAGAGCCCTGACAGT
Organism: Burhinus oedicnemus; assembly: GCA_008921705.1. Taxonomy (NCBI): domain Eukaryota; kingdom Metazoa; phylum Chordata; class Aves; order Charadriiformes; family Burhinidae; genus Burhinus; species Burhinus oedicnemus. The sequence goes on along the minus strand of VFFE01004491.1, from coordinate 72,903 downwards.
CCTGTGAGGAATATTATGTAAATATAGGTTGTAGCTGTTGATATAAATCACTGCAAATCAGTAGCTGACATCAAAAGCATAAAGCTGCTGCTTCTTTCCTAATGGATGGGCATTTCATACACCTGACAGTGCTGAGAATCACATCTCCCTGCAAGCCTGCTCCCACCCCTTGCTCTCAGTGTAACCAGAGGCAGTGCTGCCCTATCCCTGCATCCAGCCATGCTAGCTGTGCTCAGCCCTACTGCAGGGAAATATCCTTTCAAAAGCTGCTCCTTCCCGTTCACCCATGTCAGATGCACTGCAGACAAAAGGGCTTTTCTGCATTTGCATCCACCCATCCACTTATCCATAAGCTGATCTCAGCCCCACTGCAGAATGAAATCCTTCGCTCCTCTCCCTCCACCTTTTCTACTGCTCCCCTCACCATCCCCCTTGCACCTGTCCAATATCCTGCAGCAAAGGCTTCATCGCCTGCCAAGCCAGGCTCACCACAGGATGGTGGCTCCTTGGGCCCTGTCTGTCTGGGCAGCGAGAGATGCAAACTAGGGTTAGCCACCTTGGCAGCCAAAGCACAGACAGTTCAGGGGCCAATGATGCTGTCTTTCCAGCAGTGTGCCTCTGAGCCAGAACTGGCTAAACACAATAGGAAAGTCTCCCTTGACTTGAAGGCACTCTGGACCACCCTCAGATGTGTTAGTGACCAGCAATTTCAATTATGAAAGCCAAGACGGTTGCCAACAGTCAACATCAAACCTCCTAATGTTACCAGTACCAGGGTGGCTGAGTGGGTGACAGCAATAGGTAAGGCCATAGGGCTTTTTGCTGCCCATCCATCCATGTGAGCTCATGGGTGTTCATGTGAGCTCCCCTCTGCCCATGGGTGAAGGATACACCCTTCAACAGGTGCTGCCTGAAATGTTTTGTTGCTGGTCTTTCCAGTTCCCAAGGAACATGTTTGTGCCACCAACCCAAGCTGCTTTCCAAAATGTTTCTGGTGCCGACAGCACCCTTTAACCTTTTTCCAATCCCAAAGCATTTCTTCCAGGATCTCTGGGCAGTATCAAGACAGGATGGTGCAATGAACTGACATCAAAAAGGCGAGGTGGCAACAGCAGGCAAATGGAGGTCGGTACACATCCCAGGTGTGGAGTCCCCAGGTCTTTTCCTATTGCAGCCCCCGTTACTGGGATGCCACAGAACAGCATGTTTTTTGTCAAAGAAGTCAGGTTAAACTGCATGGGGCAGAAATGGCACTGACCTTTGGGGGACATGGGGTTGGACCCAGGAGCAGGATATGTTAAGGGTCTGCCACCAAGCTGCAGTCTGGCAAGGGGCTATCCACATCCCACTCCAGTCCTGTGTCTTCACCATCCTCCTCTGGCTCTGGCGAGCTCTGAGCCCAGGGAGCATCCAGCATTTCCCACTGTGGACCCTGGGTCTGCCCAGGACTTGCAAGTGCTGCTGCACTCCTTACCCCTGCAGTGCTGCAGCGTGGGCTAGCACTTGTTGGGGGAGCCATGGCAGACACTGGATGTCCTTATGGAGCAATGCACCATCCATATTGCATGGCCATCCCTCGCGCTCAGAAAGGTGGGTGTCTCCAGCCAGCTCTGCTGATATTTCAGCCCAGACATCCTGGCAGCACGGACTGAAAGGGTGAGTAGCTGGTGCAAAACCTTCCTGACCCTGTGCCGAATTCAGAGCTTGCTCCTCAACAAGGGGTGAAGGGGGGGGGGGGGGGGAGGCAGAGCAGAGGGAAGACATCATACACAGCCTGGGAGAAAATACAGCTCAGGTCTCAGACAGCTGGGTTGCCATGGCTGAATAAGCTAAATCTGGACTATTGAGTGTGGTGAGAATAAATGCGTCAGTACCCAGCGGAATAGGAAAGCTGTCCAGGTAGATCTCCACTCCTTTTTCAAGCTAGACTATACGGCTTTACTCCATTGACTTGCAGGACAGAAATCTTTTGAGTTTTGGAGCTGATTATCTGGCTAAGAGATGATAGGGAAGAGAGGAGCAGTAGCTCTCAGCCCCCAGTAACCTATCTAGGGAGTGAATGAAAGTGACAAAAACCTGCCAGCACACTGCCTACATATGAAGAAATTCTGTTTCCAGTCCCCCGAGGGAGACTTCTCCTGAAAATCCCTTTCTGGGGCGGGGGGTGGGGGGGTGGGCAGGGAATAAATCACTTGATGTGTGTGTCTGTATGTGACTTTTCCACCTGACTTAGACCTATACAAAAAACGGTGCTATGACAGTCATCACATTTGTGTCAAAGGAATGGGACGGCCTTGCAGCTCAGGGCTGTGACAGACTGGTAGATGGGGTGACCCCAGTGCAGGGTGGTACCTGCAGCACCAACCACCCAGCATGCTGCGGGCACCAAGAGAGATCACAGCTTTAATTGCTAAGTGCAGAAATGGGGACCATAGAGGCAGAGGCGCAAAGGAGCTGCAGGAGGAGGCCGTGCGTGGGACTGGACCATCCCACTCACATGCTCTCCCCGCCTCCTTTCCCAGAGACTGGAGAGGAGTCCACCAGGGACTGGAAAATGCAATGGGAGGAGGATGACACGTATTTCTCCTTCAGACACACTCCCCCTTGCAGTGTTTGGTGCAATTTACATATGAATGCTGTGGTGTTCTTCATAAGCAAGAATTAAGAGAATGAAAGGGTGCAGAAAGTGAGAGGAAGGGAAAGGGAAAAAAGGCAAGACAGAAACTGGAGGTGGTGACAGTCACCCAGAGACAAGGTTACCACTCAGAATTATTCAGCATTGTCCCTGCTGACATGCGCTCCAAGGGTATCATTTCAGAAAGCGGTGTCTCCCCATGCTTTGCCCCTGTCCTGCCTGGCCCCCTGATCCATTCTGCCCTGATTTCTGATACGCTTGTGCAGTACCCAAACCGTCTTTCTGGAGTGGACGCAGCAGGCTGAGCTTTTCCAACCCAAGGAGAACTTCCCTTAGCGCTGCAGCCCTCCCTCCCGTTTCTTGCATGTTTCTTGCATGTGTCAACAGCCACATGTACACTCAGAGTGCAAAAATGAAACAGATTTGGAGAAATTAGTTTGAATGGTGCCTGCACATTTGGGATCTCCATGGTCAAGGGTAGCAAGCACACTAAGGTCCAAATTCCCAGTGAGGGTCACAGAGATCATGATATTCATAAATTCAGAGTCTTATTTGACAGAAAATAAAATAAAAGAACATGGATGTGCAAGCATACATATTTGGTTACAGAGTTCCTTAAAAATAGTTACAGGTAAAACAGGATTTCTACTATGAACAGAGAAACATATCTCTAGTCAGTCTTCTGTTAATTTACTCAGTTTCATCAAATTACTCAACTCCCAATTTCATCAAATAGGGGCTATATCCCCAGGGATTCCTCTCACAAAGGGATCCCCCAGAATCTGCAAGACTATCCAGTTATAATTTAAAGAAACTTGCAGCCAGAATGACTGAGTAAAAATAGGAGTCTCTGAGAGTGTTAGGAAAAGAGAAAGAAAGAGTGTGAGAGCATGTGTGTGAGACAGAGCGAGCTTCACTCTCACAAATGAAGTGAGGAGAACTATACCTGTCCTTAAGTTTTGTGGCAAGTGGAGCTGTGATGCCTGGTGCTGGGTTTAGACCAGCTTACTTTCCTTCCGGTCTTCTTTCTTTCTCCTTCTGTCTTTCTCTTTTGTTATGTGCAGGCCCCATATTTTTATGGAAAACTTACATAGCTTCTTATGGAATCTTTTTAGATTTACATGCGTTAAGAAGGTTAACAGCTTTGTTTGGGGCAGTACTGGTCAAGAATAAAAGGCTGCTGTTACTCCTGGGCTGAGTGAGATGGAGTGGTAGACAGCTTTTTCTCCTGGGAACAAAAAGGAGGTGCCAGAGAGCCATTGTCTTGAAATCCCACCCAGATCACCAAGAGCTAACAGCTCTTCCTACCTCTCTCTAGGTACTGGGAGTTGTCCCCAGAGGCTGACTGTATTATCATGCTTGGAAGGAGAACTGCATGATGACGCATTCCCATCCCATGCCCATCATAGGTATTGCAATCCTGGCCCTGGCACAAGAAAGTGTCCAATTGATTCAGAAGCATCTGAGACTGACTGCAGATCAGGCCCATCTACTCTTCTTTATTGCTAACAGTCCTGCTTGACTCACTCTTGGGCGTGGTTGGGAAACTCTATTGTTAAATGCTTGCATCTTCAGATCTGACCTTCTGCTTCAGCCAACATGGCTGTGAGCCACTGGATTGCCGGGCACAAGCTGGGAGCTCTGTGATGCATGTGGCCTTGGTGTCCCTCCATGTTGGACTGACTCTGGCTCTTGGTTCATGCAAGGTGTATCTGCAAGGTGTTGCAAAGTCTGGAGGTTGTAGAACCAGCAGGTTGTAGAACCAAAGGAAGAATGAAAAAAAATTAAAGGCGATAAATACTATGCCGGAAACATTCATTTCAATTATAAAATCATGTTGCATGTTAGTACCCCATCTATGGTCATTTTCACCAGTTTTCTAGGAAATGAGTTCACTCATGTTTGCAAAAGCAGCAATGTTTAAATGAGTCCTACAGGAGATGTGAAAAGAGAGATTTCAAGCTCTCTGTAGTCAGGATTTGCATGAGAAACTTGATTCCAGGAATTACACACATCCAACAAGAGAACAAAGACCTATTATGTGACCTACCTGTCCAATCTAATCAGCCCAAATGCCGAATGAAATTAATTACAACAATGAGAAATTAAAATGAATATGCCAGTGTTTCTCAGGAAATAGAACTTCATAATGTTTCAATTATTTAAACATTTTAAAATTATGTTTTGAGTTGTCATATTTCATTTTTATTTCATTTTCCAGTCTTATGTTACCTTTTATAGCTTTTTTATGTGCTATGATGATGTCAGCACATGTAATCTTCACATCATAAAATGATGTGAAAAAAGAGCTGAAGAAGAATCTCTAATCAAAAGTAGTATTTTCAAATGCAATTCCATCATTTTCTGAAATTAAATGTTTTTCATATTGAAGTTTTCTTTTCCTGCATCCTCTCAAAAGGAATGTCACAAATTACATTCAACTTTTATCCGGGGAATAGCAAAACAACACAGAAACAAAACTCACAACCGTTGAGATGAAGAAGTTTTCAATGAAACACTTCAGCCTAGCCTTGCTCACTGCAAAGTCTTTCTGGATGAGCGACAGGTCACAAATTATCTATAGAAATCACCTGCCAAATCATTTCAAATTAAGTGTGCAAGGAAACCATGATGTGCTCTTGAATAATTCAAAGAGTCACCTCTGCTATCCACTATCCGTGACTGCCCAGCTGTAACAAGGGAGCTGCCAGCCAGCGCTGAGCCTCGCTGCACTGGCAGAGTGGAGTGAAGCCTTGGGAAGGAGGGGACGGGACTGATGGAGGTCACCACAGACGTGCTGTGGGGATGTTGAGATGGGAAGATAAAGACACTGGACTTGGGATGATGCACTTGGGCCCATGGCTGAAAGTGCAGGGCCATTGGCTACACTAGAGCCCAACCCCGTGTTGCTGCTTCACTTGGAGGTAGGATAGGAGCATGTGGAGCCTGTGCGGGAATCACAGCCTCGCCTGACTCCTTCCTACCCAGTAGTAGGTAGTAGCCTACCCAGTCTTCCCACCAGCCAGCCAGTGCAAAGGGTTTCCAAGAAAGTCATTCAGTCCACTGCAGTCAATTAATCAGAGCAAGTCCTCCGACCTGTCTGCTGTCACAAGCCATTGTGAAGAGTTTCCGTAATCCTGCCTTTGAACTCCTCGGTTAGTGCCGTTTACAGTGGGTTTATTAGAGGCTTAATTGAATTGGTCCTGCTCACAGTGCTCATCGCTAACACGCTGGCCATTAGCAGCTGTTAATGAGGGAATCCAGAGGATTACTGCATCAATTATCAGGTTTGGTTTGGACCAGAGGGGCAGCCCACAGCAGGCTCCTGTGAAATCAGCTGAGAAGTGTGACACAGCAAGTGCGCGGGGAGATGATGCACTCTCTGGTTTGTGACATCTCGGAGAGGCACACAGAGATACATCACCAGGCTCTGGGGCTCAGCCATCCGGGTGCTCATCCCTATCCTGCAGCAGGCGTGCTGGAGAGGAAAGGACCAGCACCCCCACGCTGCCACTGGAAGAGGAACTGCCTGCTCTGGGGCAAACCACCAAGCAAAAGTACACAAAGCCATAGGAAAGGAAGTCAAAAGACTTCCTCTTTCAAAAAGTGCACAAACTATTTTTTTGCTAGAAATGGCTGGTGGGAACTAGTGTTCAACAACCCAGTTCCACCAGAGAGCCAGAAAAGGTGGTGTTCACCCCAGGTAGGAAAGCATCTTGCACATGAAGCAACACTGTGTGCACCGCAGTGTGGAGATCCTTACCTGTACTTAAGGCAGGCGAACACATGCATTTCTGGATGAGGGGGGAGCTCAGCAGTCAGGTCACACCTTTGCTTTCCCACCAAGCATGAAAAGGTGTATAAAAGTACACTATGTGGGGGAAAAAAAATCAGTTCCTCACCACCTCTGTGCTGAGCTACATGGGGTCTCCTTCCTGGTCATGGGAGTGAATGAATAACCCTGGCCAAAAGAGATTGCTGTCCAGGAAGGCTGAAGACAGACACAGGGTCGTGACTGCGATGAGCTAGAGGCAGCCCCCTGGCAGAAGCCACAGACTTCTGGGGAGAGGGCAGCACCCAGGTGAGCAGAGGTGGGGTGATGGACAGCCAGACCCCTGTCTTCACAAGGCCATGGGTACTGGCAAAGAGATGGAGGTGCTAGGGAAAAGAGGAAAATGGGAGCAGGGAAAGGGACAAAGGGAAAAAAGGTTTTGGGAGGTGGTAGAGGTCAAAAAGACCCCAAGAGATCCAGGTTATTCTGTCTTCCCATGACAAATAGCCTGGGCCACCAGGAGCAACAAAGGTCTGATGACATGTATCCTTCCATCTCTGCAGTATTAGCCCAGTTTTATAGCTTGGGAGCTTTGGAACCAGAGGGACTAGGCAGTTCCACACAGTATCTGGGGTGGAGCTGGAACCTGGCCCAGATTGTCCAAGTCCCAACGTGCCCATGACAGGTCTCACTGTGTCCCACACTGAGGCTGATTTAATGCCTCCATGGGGAAAAAATGCATGAGACAACACATGGAAAAGCAGAGATGGAGCACCTCAAAGGCTGCAAATAGAGGGTGGACAACACCAAGTCAACCCCTCCCCTTCCTAGCATTTCCTGAAAGCATCCAAGAAACAGTAGCCAAGAGGTTGTCTGCCTCAAGTTATTACCACAGAAATGGCCACAAATAGCCAGGCAGGAGACACCATAGCTGCCTGACCTCCCTTTCCTTGTCATGCTCCCCTGCCATGCCTCATCCTCACAGGAACATGAGTGACTGGTCACTCAGAGCCTGAGGCTGCTGAAGATGCCCTGTGGCTTCATGGGTCCTTGGGTGCGGAAATAAAGACCTGAAATAAAGAGCAGAACCTCAGCAGGACAGGAGCCATGCCATAAACCTCTCCATGCCCAGTGCTTCTCAGAGAACCGTCCAACTCATGTCCCCCATGCCATGTGTCACTGCCAGACACTGGTCCTCCTCTCCTAGGAGAGAGGGGACAGTCCTGGGAGGAGACAGAAGGAGGGATGGTCTCCCCCACAAGGAGGTCAATGCCACGTGCAGCCGGGACCTCCCAGCAGGAAGGAGGCGTCAGTCGCAACCTGCTTTGCTGAAGTAGCAGCTTGGTCTCCAGGCCCCTGAGGGGGACTGGGGGACCTGACCCTGCCTGGCTGTGTGCAAGTGCTGGGGATGCAGCATGGGGCAGCTGGTCCTGCCAGGACCGTGGGATGCTGGCTGCCCGTCCGTTGCCTTCCCTCGCTGCCAAACAAAAAAAAAATCAGGGAGAGGGATTTTTTTTCCCCCCTTCTTCCATCTCCCTTCCCTGCAGCTCATTTTTCTTCCATGTTTCAGGTAAGAGCGTGCATGAGCAGCGTTAATTATGTTCTGTGGAGGTGAATACAGGGCTGCCGGGTTGCGGCAGCTGGGGTCTCTCTGCTCCTGTGCCTAGGGCAGTGCCTTTGCTGATCCCCCATGCTGACGTGGAGCCCGAGGGAACCCTGCACAAGGACCTGCTGCGGAGCTGGGGGCAGGCTGCAGAATGCCTGTGCCCCAGCAGCTGGTCTCCCATGCCATGGGAGCCACGGATGCTGCAGGAAACAGGTCCAGCAGCCTAATTGGTGATGGCTGTGAGAGGAAAGGAAGGGAAGAAGAGACTAGCGAGGGAAAAAGAAAGGCGATGATCGTGGGCTGGGAAGGAGATGATGCTAGAGGGGTAAAGGAGTGGGGAGTCCTGCAAAAACTGAGAAACTGATGGTCCTTTTTGCACTAGACATTGTCAAGTGCTGTGACAATTCCATTTTTAAAAAACGTTAATGGGAGAAATTGAGCTCTCCTCCCCTGCCTCCCAAACCTGTTCCCTGCTCTTTCTCCAGTTCACAGTTGTGGCAGGAGGCCACAACTGAAAGGTTGCCTGAGGGGGAGAGATTAACACAGAAACACATATTCTCCATTCTCCTGAGCGAGAGGAATACAATCATTGGGACTGCTGGGTGCCAGTTTCTGGTTAGGAAACAAAAAGGCAGTGAAGAGGATGACCAACCAACCATCACCAAAAGGGACCACCTTCAACGAGTTGTGCCAGGGAAAGGAAGACCTGAGTAAAAGGACAGGGGAGTGAACTTCCAGGTGATTTCTTATTTCTTCACTTAGCGCTAAGGAGGAGTCACAACCTACAGGCAGCAAATTGTGTTTCTGCTCTGAGCGGTACCAAAGCTAAGTAAGCCCTGAGGGGCAGAAGGAGGGCAAAAGAGGGGATCACTGAAAACAGTGCTCACTCACTGCCGATGGGAAGAACAAGAAATCATCAAACTTGGATCAAAAGGACACTAGGAGAAAGGGAAAAAAGCCTCTTACTGTGGTGCTGCGGGCTGGTCATTAGCTCTCCCGAGTAGCGGAGGGGGAGGGAGGCTGCTGGAGGAACTGGTGGGACGATTACTTGGGGACCTGACAAGAGCAGCTATTTCCATTTCAAATGGAAAGGCGAGAGGAGATCAAACACATTTCACAGTAATGATCCGGAGCCTTTCCCTGCACACTGAGCCACACAAATGCTCAGCGTAATTGAAGCCACACGCAACTAAGATGGAGAAGTAGAAATCTGCTCAAGGGGGTTGGGGGGAACAACGCCCACAAGGCAAACATAAAATCTCAACTTGCAACAAACAAACAGCTCTACAATATCCACACAGCATCTGAGAAAAAGCCATTCCCCAGCACAGGGCTCCCCTCCCTCCGGTTTGCCTACTACCGGCTGTCCATACACATCAAGAGGTGCTCTGCAAAATGACACCACTGCACTCTTCCTGCAGCTCCCCAGAATCCATGGACACCTATTCCAAATTCCATGGGTGAATGAGCCAGTGAAAAAAATGAAAAATCTGTAGTAACTAAGCATTTGTGTTGAACCTTGGTTTTAGATGGGTATGGAATAAGAATGTCAGTACAGCACAAGACAGACTTGAGATCTTTTTGCTTATTCATCCATTTTCTAAAAAGACTAAGGTGACTCCAGTTTAAAACTAGTGAGGAATATTGATCGAGTGCTCACTGCTTTTCATTCCCTGATCTCCAGCTGAGACTGCATTAGGTATTCAATGGTAGTTTGATATGGTCCCATTCTTCTACCTGGAAACCAGCCTGAGATCCACCAGCCTACTTCAGAGGGAGAGACTTGTGCCGCTGCCCTCACTACACCCCAGGGTTTAAGAAACTGGCTGTCCCAAGGTAATAAGGATTGAATACCTTACCCAGCCCCAGATTTCCAAATGCCATCTAGAGAGTAAATCTGAGTCCTTCCCAATCCCATTCTTCAAGACTAGGAGCCTTCAGACAAAGCAAGAAAGTGTTTCCATGTTGCAGAATGTATGAGAGTCAGGTTTGTTTAATGTAAAGTGTAGTTTGTTCATTTATTCAGTTAATCCAAATTTAATTAAAAATGCCTGCCTCAAGCTAGAAATACTTGCCTTAGAAACAAGAGCATCCACAACGGTGATGTATCAATCACACCAAAGACTCTTGGCCCATTCTCTCTCCTCACATTGTCACCTCGACCAAGCTATGGCAGAAAATCAGGGCTTGTCACACAGTCAGCAAAGCCAGGAGCCCCTTCACAGGGAGGGATAAGACCACTTTGCAGAGCGTTGGGTCTTTTCTTCAGTTGGAGGCAGGACCCTGATGCCTCCTGCTACCCATTACTTAACTTGTGCACAGCAGTAGGAAAAAGAGAAAAAGCAGTTTCTAAGGTAACCGCGCACCCAGCGCTCCGGGCTGTGCAGGAGACATCCAGCTGCTGGGAACAGCTGGGAGGCAGCGGACAGTGCGCAGGTGAGTGCTGTCCCCCGCAAGAAGCCCTATGCAGCACTGGGGAGGCACGATGCTGAGCCCAGCTGACCGAGGTGAAGGCCCCGCATGGGCCGTGCTGCAGCAACACCATCCTGCGGGGACTGGGATGTGGGTCGGTGAGATGGCCGGGGTCTCCGCAGGGTTGATGCTGTGCAATCCTCTCCCTGCTCACAGGTGCAACGAAACCCTCTTGGAGTGTGCCAGCGCGGAGGCTCGCTGCAAATCCCACAGTGTTTCCTCCCTCCTCCACCCAGGTTTGAAAGGCTGCTCATCACCCCAGCTGCCTGTCTCCTTCCCCACTGTCCCACACCACGGCTCTGGCTCCCAAGAGATATTTTTAACCCTTGTAGCCTGGCCTTCTCCAGGGCTCAGCTACCACGGTGGCAAGAGACAAGGAGGAGTCTGCACAGAAAAAGTGGTTCCACCCCAGAGCTGAGGTGGGACAGAGCCTTGCGGCAACATGGCTGAGAGATCTCCAGCCCAAACCAAGGGCTGTCCTCTCTACTGGTTGATGTGACCAGTCCCCAGGTCAGCTAATGAGAGTTAGTCATAGGAGGAGTTTCAAACTTTCCAGGGCTCATAAGTGGCATGAACCAAGATGCTGGTCTGTATAGGGTGTTCTGGGGCCAGGTCATTCTGCACCCATGTTTTACGTGCGTTTGGGACAACGCAGTGAGCACCAACAGCCCAAAGGGAGACTGGTCTCCAGCTATGACCTAGCACAAAGTGGATGCAGTTTGGCACCATCTCCAGGAAAGGTCACCCAAACCACAGCTTTGCCCATGCTGGGAGGGGTTTTGGACCCTGCTCCAGGGCTGAGGCTTTTGGCTCTTGCTGTCTTGAGAGTTTGGTCCGAGCCCAGCTGAGGAAAAGCTCAGTGCTGGGACACAATACAGCACTGAGGTGAGCACGGAGCAGGGGCTGCAAGGGATGGCATGAGCCGAGAGGAGCCTGTGCACAGAGCCCAGACCAGGCAGGGAGAGGGAGGCATGTGTGTGCACATGTGTGTGCACATGTGTGTGTGCTGTGGGGCTGCATGGGGGGGGGCAGGCCAGTGCCCCAAGCATGAAGGAACGTCTGTAAACAAGCATGTGGGTGAGTGAGTGTGCCTGGGACGCAGGAGGTGATGCAACAGCCCTGATGGCTCTCAAACTAAAGCAACCACAGTAGGAAGACCTCCTCATGCATAGGCTACACGGCCCCACAGAAACCCCTTTTGTGATGCACAGTCCTGGGCACCAACACTCCTGGCGGAAAGGGTCTCCTTTAGCATCTGCAGCATAAAGATGTGTGTGTGTACGTGTGCAAGCTAGACCCGGGTGTGAACCCTGTGTGTGTGTGTGTGTGTGTGTGCATTCAGGGTAGGTACGGGTACACAACACACACAGATGTTCTGTGGCAGTGAGTGAAAGCCCAGACACTTATTTCTGAGCCCATCCTGTAAAACGTGGGCAGCAGAGCCTCTGCCCGTGCAGTACACGGGAGCACGTCAGCCAGCTGGCAGCCCCACCTTGCGCTGCAGCCAGCACCAACACAGCCTTGCCTGATATTGAAACCATTACTCTTCACCAGTCCCTCGCCCTGCACTGCCTCTTCATCCCCAAGAAGCTTGGAGCTAAAATTATACACCCGAATAATTATTCTGTGGCTTGAAAACAATCTCGCTCCCTCCCCACCCTTTTCTTTGACGTGTGTGTTTAATATCAAATTATTTATAACCCAGCCTTGCGGTCAAGCTTTTAATGAAAGAGCTGCCAGAGACTTTTAAAAGCATCGTATTCACTCGACTGGCCACATTATGCTGAGTAAGGGCTGCAGGGGCTTTAGCGGAAGGAGTCTTGCTGCTGAAAATCCCCCCAGTCCATGTGCGCACGTGTTTCACTCACTCATACTGCCTCTTGTTCTCTCCATGTCGTTTGTTCTGTCTCTGCTTCTCCCTTCCCCTATCTAGATCTGCAGTCTCCACCTGGCTATCATGAAATTAACGCCAGCACTGATGTCTACAAATAAAAGAATGATTAAACAGGGATTCTTCAATGCCACATGGATTTTTCCTTCACTAGGATTATGTGAGGAAAGTGAGGTCAAATAAATGAAGGAACAGATCCTCTAACCCTCCCATCTTCCTTCCTCAGCTTTATCTGCTTCTTTTCACTGCACTAACCTTTTCCTTCTCTAAGTATATATGCACATATACATATTCCTCTCCCCCTTCAGCATGAAATATTGATGAATTCTGCTCCCCTAAATGAAGGTTTGTTGGAGAAGAAGCCTGCAGTTCATATTCAGAGCAGGAGAAATGCAAATGTGTGGAAATCCTGGGAGGGATGGGACAACGAAATACAAGGGCTGCTGCAGCAGCTGCCAGATCACGTTTGATTCTGTGCACAGGCACAGACAGTAGCAGGGCAGGAAAGCTGCCCCGAGCAGTGCCGACCCTCCTAGCTCCCCAAGCAAGAGGCAGAAACATGCTGCCCAAGTAGGAAGCTTATTTGCACAGAAGATATGCCTTGAATTATGGGGGAGGGCCAAGCTGCTCTTAGCACAGATGTAAATCTGTGGCTACTGAAGCTAAAAGGGAGTTATTCCAGATTTACATTCCCATCAGGGGGGTTTATACATGTAGTTTTCCACAGTGCCTTCTGCCATCCCAGGCACCACTGCACATGTCCAACTTTCATGGGGTCTGGCAGGAATAAAACATGCACAACAACTCGGTAATCAATCCCCTCTGGGTCTAATGTAAAAGACCTGTCCCCAAGGGATCTGAGCGCTTGGAAGAAGAAAACCAACAACAACCCATAACATTTAGGGAGCTGCGCTTTTCTCTGGATTCTCTAAGGAACAAATTGATGATGCCTGTTCGTCTTGGTACATAATTGGGCTCCAAGCACTGAGGAGGAACATCAAAGAGGTAAGGATTGTGCACAGACCTCTAAGTGAAGTGCTGTGGCTATTTCTGATCATTTGGCATTCAGGTAGGAAAAGATGGAGCTAGAAGGCCTCTTGAGTCCCTGCATACAGGTGTCCCAGACCACAGCCTTTGCCCAAAAGAGCCACTGACCTCTTTGTACATGCTCTCTCAACTCCTGCATCCGAGAAGGCAACCTATGTTCTCCACCAGGGGCCGAGTGGTCAGGCTCAGGCAAGATGACAGTGAGGAAAGGCACAAGTGAGAAGGGATCAGGTGCTAAATGGCTTTTCCCAGTCCTCCAAGTCACTAAAAGCATCCTGGTTTTCCCCAGATATGAAGGCCTCTCCAGATCCAGAGAGGAGAGTAACAAGAATTTCCCAAGATCTAATGCTATCAAGCCCTTGAAGTTCGTGCTGCACCGGCACCTCAAAACCTAACTGTTCTCTGCACTGTCTCCATTTTTAAGTGATTAAAGACCTTGGAAAATCCCCTCACAAGTCCCTCAGCCAGAAGCCAAACCCAGTGAAGCCAAACGTGAGCAATGGCAGCCAGCCTGATGCTTGCCCATGTGCAGCTGCATGCCTCAAGCAACCCTACCAAACCCACTGCCGTGCTACCCATCCCAAGAGCCACAGCATCTCTGCTGGCCTGGCAGCCACTTACTGGAGCCAGCCATACTGGGGGATTTATGAGGGTTCCCATGAGCTCTGCTCAGCATCACACGCTCCCTGGCCACAGCCAGCTCAGGGAAAGAACAATAAATCCCGTTTCACAGATGAGAGGAGTGAAGCACGGAGAGGTGGACAATTTCACAGTCAAATCCCCCATGCAGATGCCTACTACCTTGGCTTTCCAGCCCTTCCCAAATCCCTTTGAGCGGCCCTGACCCCTTACAACGTGCTGCTCCCACACTACACTTTTGGTGACAGAGAGTACCCATTGCTTCCCCTCCTTCTCCTCTGTGTACTGCCAGCTGAATGCTTTATTTTTTTCCCCAGTTCAGAAGGCAGCTTCATGCATCCCACTGTGTGGCTTATCTTCTGCAATTAGCACTTCCCGCCATATCTGATAGGAGAGAAAGGCTCAGCTGCCCCTGATTAATTGTCGAGTATTTGCTTTCTTTTCCACTTCTGTGGCCTGGAATTAATTAGTTTATCCCTCTTATTCCTTTCATGGGCCACAGCGTTCTCCTTTTTTGTGCAATTATATATAATAGCAACGCTTGAAATCCCCTGGGGAACAGTTGAGAGAGGCTCTCAGTGGGGAGGAAAGAAGCCTGAAAGCAGGGAGATTACTAAAGGTCATATGCCCTACAGCTTCCCTGTGGTCTTAAAATATATACTATCTTCTGACTCCAGTGCAAGTCCTTTCCCCTTGCCACATGCCTTGCTGCTTTCTCCAGGCTTTTCAGTGAGTTAACGTCTGAACAGCAGGAAAAGCTTGCAGACCTAAATCCCAAGTGTGAGCAAGAGACGCAAAGCAAGGGTCCCCTTTGGCTGGACACCTTCAGGTGCTGCAGAAAACACAGATCTCACAGCCCAGCAGGGACAGTCTAGCAATACTTACCTGACCATGCTCCCTTGCAAACACGGGTGGCACTGGAACCACTGCTCACATCCCAGTTTTGCTTGCCTGAACAGTACTGTAAATCAGGATCAAATGAGTATGGAAGCACTGTTACTGAAAGCAATCCTTGTTCCTTTGGCCAAAAGGAGAAGGCTTTACTGCTGTTCTTTATTGAGTCTCTCCAAGCCAGGCCTTGTCTAGAAACTACAGCCCTCAGGAAGCTGTATGTGGGGCAGACCTCCACCTTGCATGGGGGAAAATGAAAGCATCTGGGAAGGGGTGAGACAAAACTTCATCAATTCCTGAACTGTTGGCAGTAAATCCATTTAAGCCCTTATTTACTGAAGTTTATAGACCCATAATTGTCATCTTCCTTCTTATCTCATTCACACCGCTCATTAGGCAATTTGATCTTTACAGACTAAAGCACTTGGGCCACCTCACTTACTGCATTTCTCTTTAAGCTGAGATGTGATGTGCCAAGTGGCTGTGTTTTACTCAGCATAGTCTGAGTTTCAGGGTGCTTTTCAGGTGTCAGGGTTCCTGTGCATGAAAATTTCAGTGGTATCTAACTCCTAGGTGTGGCAGCAGGATGCTGCCCCCAGCTCTCAGGCTGTCAGTATGACAGTGGCCTCACCAGGGGTGGGGAGGGAGGGATTCCAGGGCACTTACACAGCCAAAAATCTAGCAAGCACTTGTTTTCCCACTGCAATACCTGCAGAGCTAAAGCGGTTCAGCTTTGAGTCAGAGAACAGAAAGCAGGTTGACTCTTCATGGATGTTTGCAGGGAGATGGGGTGATGGAGCAAGATAGCATGCCTAAAGAGACCCTGGCACCCCGCTCTTTGGATTGACATTTCTCTCCCCCTGCTCCCCTGCCTCTTATTCCTATCAGTTCTACCTTCATTTGGCTGTCTTAATTATTGCCAGTGCCCGGTTGTCTCCCCTGCAATCATTTTGGGTAGACTAATAAATAAAGGTGATAAACGTGTGGAAGCTGAAGGCTGTGCATTGCTTGGGCTGCAAATCAAGAAGCGGCTGAGGACTGCAGCTGGGGTAGCATGGCCTCTCCCGCAGCTCGCCTCCCCCTCCTTTCTCTCCTTTTCGCTCTCCTGACTTGCAGCTCTGCCTGTTCCGCATCACGGACCCCTCTGAACTTCCTCTGCAGGCAGGGTCTGAATGGAGCACAGCCATGCCTGGGAGTTTATAACTACGCAGTGACGTGTGCGTGTGTGTCAGGGAGGGGGAAACAGGTCCGGGGCTGGCCACGCACACAACATGGAGCTAGGAAATGCAAGCACGCTAGGTATATTACACACACACTCACACCCCTATTATTGGAATCGCCATCTGCACCCTTCAGCGTACTGCATGCTCCAGAGAGCATCTGCTGAGCAAAAGGTATTAACATATGAGAAGCAGGGAGTTTGCTTTAAAGCAATGGTATGTATCCATCCAGAGCGTGTGCCGCAGTCAGCGAGTCGTTTCAGGGGAAATGGTTGCACATCTCTGCTTGGGAAGGCGTCTGACTTAGCACTGGTGGGCTCTCCCTTGACTCAGCATGGAGTTGGGGGAACGGCCATTTCTCTGCTCACAGAATCAAAAGGACATAAAACACCCACAGCTGTTTCCCTGAGCCATTTTTCTGGAGGAGGACAAGGTGAGGTATTTTCTTGCTGTACTCTAGAGGGAGTATTTCCTGGTCCTGGTGCTATGGGACATGGCTGGAGAAGATGGGTCTATATATGGGGAGAGCAAGTTGTGCAAGTGATCTGCTGAGGGGTCAAACGCAGCCTCTGTTCCTCAGTGACCTGCATGTTGGCATCCCCAGCAGCAGGCACAGAGGAGACCTTTATACCTCACTGCATGAATTCCCATTTATCCCTGAAGTTCTTGGGTTGGTGTCCTGGTTCTGCTCCTTTGACAGCTACATTCCCCAGCCACACTCTGCAGGTGTAAAATGGCCAATCTGCCTTGACTTGGACAGTGCTGCAGTCATTTACACCTCCTGAACCTCTCTCTCTCCTTCGTAATTAGGGGTGTAACCGACCTCATATGAAGAGCTTTGCATGGCCTTAAATGGCAGGACTCTGAAACCGAGAAGGCCTTCCACCCTGGCACCTACAATAAGACTCATGCACATGCACCGAGCATCATCCTTTGTTTAACCTTGCAATAATCTACAGCTTTACTAAGGTGGCACTCACAGAGGTGACTTGAAAGCAAAGCGATAAACATATCTCTTAAATTACTTGGTAAAGCTTTTAGTTTTCTATCACTTTGCTCTGAGTAACAGCAGACAGGGAAGGTATGCACATGAAATGGCATATGAATGACATGGAAAGCCAAGTGCCTGCTCGTGAGAGCTCATTCAGGTTTGCAGAAACAAAGGCCAGAGGCATATGCACTTCTGCATGCCCGATTCTGCACCGGCATTTGCAATTGCTGAGCTGCCTGTACAAGCCAAGCATTTTACATGGACAAACTGATATTGATTCAGCCTCATTTGAATGCAAAGCTGCCATCCTTACATGCATAAAGTAAGCATGCAACTCCTCACAAATAGTCACACTATCCCTGGTGGTGATGGAGTGTACTCCTCAACTTCCCAACAGCAAAGTCCTGGGATTTCAGTGTCAGGAACTGCTCAAAAAGAAGCTTAGCATCTCATTAGATTCCAGTTTGTTGTTACACACTGGCTACCTCAAATTATCCCTACTGGTTTCCATGCAGTGTTGTTTTTGCTTCCTTCTGTACATGTCTTTGCTGGGTTTCCAGACATTATTAAGCATCTGTCACACTCCACCCCAGAGGTAGCTGCGTTTCAGCTGTGGCTGAATGATAGCTGTGTACGTAGTCTGCAAAGCATTTAGCGATTCTTCAAGATGACAGGCGCTGGGGATGTCAGTCATTTTCATTAACATAAATAAGATATGTTTCATTTTAGTCACTCTAAAATGATTGAGTCATTTATTGATGTCTCAGTAATTTATGAGCCCTGTATCTTGGCTGGAAACCTACCAGTGTGACTGTTTGCAGTAAGAAATGGGCACAGTACAGAGACAGATCTCTGTTCAGCTGAAGATCAACTATTTCTTTCCTGGGTCAAAGTGTTAAACAGACCGGGGTGACGAGGCTTGGGAGCCTTTCACCTGCAGTTCATACAGTGGCACAATGCTTTTACTACAGTGCCCAGTGAGAAATGGGCCGGTCATTTCTCATGTTCCTGTTGGTGCTATGGCTTATCATGGGCATGCAAAAGCTGAATCTAATTCCCTTTTTTGCTGGCAACCCTAGCCCAGAAGGCAAAGGACCCATTAGGTCAGAGAATGAACTTCCTTCTTGCTCCTAGAAAGGGTCAGCCAGGAGGAGAGGTGCACATGTTATGTTTGCTCTGCTGCAGCCAGAGCTTTTATCTGGAAGGGTGATGAAAAAGAAGTGTGAGTCTCCTGGGGTGTCAGTCAAGCACTCTCATCAGACTAATTTCAAACAAAAATTTTGTCAGGCAAGAGAACTGAGTGGGTTCAGATGAGCTCTGGAGAGGCATCCAGATTTTCTGCTGATGAGACAAATCAAAATGGGATGCCAGCTCATCGCAGTCCAGAGAGAAGAGGAGCCCTGTATCCTCAACACCACCTCAGCAGCTCCCAGCCCAGTGGTAGGATGGAAGATTTGTTCAAAAAACATATCCAGGCTCTGCCTCTCTCGCAAGATACCTGCACTGGCCTCCCTCTGCCACTTGTTTCAGATCCTCTCTTCTCTCAGAAATGCCCAGCAAGTGTGACCATGAAGCCAATGGGGAGAAGGAAGGTGGGGGAGTCATGACCTGTACGAGGGTCAGCCAAGCAAACTGTGATGCAGGGGGTAAAGAGGTGCACACAACCACTCCAGCTCTGGACATGAATTTTTCTTGGAGCAGGCAGAAAAGGAGAGTAAGACTGGTGGAGTGTGCCCAGAGCCCACACTGACATTTTTCTCTTCCCCATAATCTCACCTCTCTGGCACCTCACTGCTGGGAGAGAGACAGCTTCAAAAAGAGGTTTTATCAGTCCCAGCAAGGGAGGAAAAAAAAAGCAATCCAAAGCCCAAACAAGCTTCTGTCTCCCTTTGTCTCCTTCTCTCACCCCTATTCCTTCCCTTTCCCTTTCCCTCCTTTTGCTATCATGTTCTCCTCTCTCCTCCCTTCCTGCCTCTTCCAATCTTCTTCCACATGTTTTCTCCTAGGCATCCCCATAGGGATCCTGCTCTGTTCACAGGCCCACAAAAGCATCTGGTTCCCTTAAACTCTACTTTTAAACAGGTGGCAGCAGTGTTTCAGTAGCCAGTCGGAGGGACTTTGGCAACAGACCTCTCTGTGTCACATCACCTCTTCCCACAGGAGCTGGGAAAGCCAAGTGCCTGCTCATGACAGCTCATTCAGGTTTGCAGAAACAGAGCCCAGAGGCATATGCACTTCTGCATGCCCAGTTCTGCACTGGCATTTGCAATTGCTGAGCTGACCCTTGGCCTTGGAGAGGAGATGGTCCTGTCCTCATTGCAGAATTGCATCACACGCAGGGGTGATGCTTTTTAGAAAGCATCAACAAAAGTTGCCACTCACAGCTTCTGACACAGGGTGGTCCTTGGTTCCCTCCAGCTCCAGAATCTAGCCCATGTGGATGACCCATATGCAGGCTAGAGATGCTCAGGCACTGCTCCATCATACAACTGGGAGCCATCTGGAGCCCTGACTTTCCACAGGGGGTCATACTTCAAAGTTTAAAGACCCCGCTTCTCCTTGCTCCCACCTGAATGTCACTGCTTGGGATGCAAAACCAAGGCTCGAGGCTGGAATTTGTCAATTCTGCATTTATTGACTTGTCACCCAGGAATGTTAATGATCTCCCTGCATGGCCCACAGCCTTCAGAGGTAAAATAGCTCATCTGGAACATTAGGACTTCCATTGATTTACTTTTAGTGCTTCCAGACAGTAAAGTTCTCTTGGTTTTGACCAGCTAATTGTGTTTTCCAAAGGGATCTTCTCTACCTACCTGTTATGTGCCAGTGGGATGGTGACGGTTTAGCCAGATGGGCTCACACACTGGTGGGATGACTGGCAGACTGGTAGACAGGCTGTGGTGGGAGCCATTTGTTTTCAACAAATGGCACAACTTTCAATTCAGTTAAGGCACGTGATGTGCTGGGTCCAGGTGACTGCAGTAGATCGTTCTGCAAAAGTGCAGCAGTCAGTAGAGCAGTCCATTGCTTTTGTTTAAACAAAAAAAAGCTCTTTTGCAGGCTACCTGGTCTGCTAACCCTAGCAGAAACGCAGTTACATCTGGTGGCACTGGAGCAACAGCATAGCAAGTCTGGCTGTATCAAGCTTCTCTGGCCAGTGGAAAGGCTGTGCAGATGCATCTTCATGATGATGATAACTGAGATGTTTTATCTCCCATCTGTGATGAGCTATTAACATCTACACAATTAGTTACTGTAGCCCAGTGATGAGCAGTAACAGAAGATGCTGTGGTATCTCTACTGCACATTAATATCTGCCGTTAGTCAAATAAAGCAGCCCCTCTGCATGAAAGCGATATATTATATATAACACTGCTGGATGAGTTTTTCCTGGCATCTAAAAGGCAGAAATGCAAGCAAAGCACACACATACAGCCCAGCACAGGAACACACATCACTAAATTGTTAAAGGCATGTCTAAACTTGTCACAGCTGGGACACTTCTCTGAACCTGGGCATTATTGCTTTCTGAATACCTTACCCCCTCACAAGATTTAATGAAACTTTCTGGCTGAGCGCAACACAGGAGCCAGAGCTGACATTTGA
Organism: Burhinus oedicnemus; assembly: GCA_008921705.1. NCBI lineage: Eukaryota > Metazoa > Chordata > Aves > Charadriiformes > Burhinidae > Burhinus > Burhinus oedicnemus. Next base: position 52,133 of record VFFE01004491.1, on the reverse strand, counting down.
AAGCCGAGGCAGTTGTCTAAATGCGAAAGACAATAAATCTATACCAAGTCAAAAGGCCAGAACGATCTTAGGATAGCTGGAAAAGGGTATCTCTAGGCCAATCTCCAGATGGGAATCCAGACCAACCCCTGTTGAGTTGCCACTGTAGCTGCTTGGCACTTCAGACCTTTTGTTTTATTTTTTGAATGTGTTCTTAGTGTAATTTTTCACAGCCCCTTTGAACAGCTTCCGCTGAAGCTCCCCAGATCTCTTGACATGTTTGGAGTCCAGCCTCGGCTCACAGGGTGAAAAAGATGCATGTCAAACCTCCAAAGCCCTGGGCTTCAGCAGGAGGTAGGAGTCTGCCCCCAGGTCTCCTGCCATGCCCAGTACACAGCAGCAGGGTCGCTCTCCCTCCACGACCATTTGCGAAGATGAAGGGCCTGGCCTCAGGATTGTGGCTTCTTCCCTTCTTCTGGAACATGTGCCAATGTGTTTGGGGGTAGAGAGGAGAGGGAGGCCTGCTGTCCACATTAAGAGTGACTCAATGTGTTATTTCTGGCAGCTATTGCACAAGATTTTTTTCTACATTAAAATTCAAGAGCCCAGGAAGGCAGCTCAGGGCTAGACTCCAGGATGCTAAAACCTGGAACTCAGAGCAATACACAACTGTATATCAAAAAAAAAAAATTAAAAAAAAAAAACACCCCTCCTCAATGTTCTTATTGTGAAAACCTTACAAGCCTCCAGGAAATTATTTAAAAAAACCCAATAACCCAAATCTCCAAGGGCTGTTCAGTCTCATGCTGTGCTGGTGCTATTCCCTTGGACTGGCCTTTCAGGTTGCCTCCCTGCAGCTACCGCCCACGCCAGCGCCACCCCAGTGCGGCCGGCTGCACCGAGCACATGTCCTGGCACGCAGAGGATGGGCACCCATGTCCCTGCCACCCGGCGCTGGGCTGCACCACAGTGACTCAGTTGCCTGCACCCCATAAGAGAGGAGCAGGTGCTGGGGACTGGTGAGCGCCTCTCTGAATCACAGCCCTGCCCTGGGGGCTGCAGGTGTCCCAGCAGAGGGTACAAAGCCATTTATTTTTTTGTTTGGTTGGTTTTTTCTCAGCCATCTTCCAGGTGAGCCACTCAGCCCCCAAATACCTGCAGACAGTGCAAAGCTCACGCCAGTCATGCAAAGCCTGGGGTCATACAGAAGCCTGGGGGCCAGCGTTGCACTTGGTTCATGATACATGATGAGCCCCTGATGGCTGACAAGGGTGTCGTGGGATGCAGCATACATTCCATGGGATCCCTGGGCATGCAAGGCACTACGGGCATGCAAGGCACTACGGAAATGCAAGGCACTGTTGGTCCTATTCCTCCATGCCCCAGTCGCTCCATCCCTCCTTTAGGTCTTGCAAAAGGGAACACCCACCTCCACTGCCTTTATTGACCCCTTCCTTCCACACCAGCAGCTGCCTTGCAGAGATTAGCCTGTAAATGGGTTTTGCACCCTCCCCCTATCCCCAGGCCACCCAACTGCTTTAGCCGTTCCTCTCCTGGCTGCCCTCGCCACCTGCCAGCAGGTCCCTGGGGGTCCCCATGGGCCACCACTGTTCATGATATTGAGACGTTCTCCTCTTCCCCAACAGCCCTGCCTCTGCCTTCTCAACCCTGGCACCGCAGCCTGGCCTCAACAGGGCTTCCCCTGTGGCTGGTTTTGGGGGAGGCACAGAGGTTGGTAGCTGCAGAGGGCAAGGGATGAGAGAAAGAAATGGAGAGAGAGAAAACAAAGCTCCTGGTAGACCTATAGAGCAAGAAGGGAAGGTCTCCCATGGATCCATGGTGGGTCAGCAGTGCCTACAAGGTGGAGGACACCAGGGAGCAGGCCCATGATTGCCCAGCCATCTTACACAGCCAAGCCAGGTCCATGGCACAGGAGATCACCTGCGGGAGAGAGCATTGCTGTAAGGAAAGCAAGGTATGCGTCTGAAGCATGAGACCTCAGCAAATACGGATTTGGGGTTCAGCCTCCAGGCTTTGGTCCTTTCCACATGGCTCCTGGCTGCAAGCCCTTCTGCCTGCTTGCTTTTATGTCCAAGTTTTTCTCTCTCCCCCTCTCTCACTTTCGTGCTTCTCTGGTCACGCAGGAGCTTCGCTCTGGGTTGGCCAGGATTGGAGCACCAGCTGGGAGCACAGAGGGAGGGAGCAGGGAGCACAGCGGTGGAGACAGGTGGTGGGTCCAGATGGTGGGGAGGGGACTTCGTGGTGGGGGGCAAGGGCAAGGGAAAGGAAAAGCTGGAGGGAAGCAGGGGATGAAGAGATGGGGTGGAATGAGTTGAATGAGAAATCTCAGGAGAAAGAGACCTGGCCATTCAGCTGGGCGCCACACACCTCACACTGCGACCGGCTCCTCTCTGTCTGCAGTGGTTTGGTTAATGCTTAGAAAGGGAATAAAATGTGTGTATGCCATATACATTTTTTTTTGTTAATAACAGTGATCTATTTATAGGCTGTAAATTATACACCATGAACGTTGCTCAGAGACAAGACATTATTTTGCTGCCAACAGGGAAAAGGGAAGGAAAGAAAAAAAGAAAGAGACAGAGAGAAGGGGAGAGGAAGAGAGACAAAGAGAAAGAGAAAGTGAGGAAGCTGTGAGCTTCTGCAACCCCCCCTGCACTTCACACATTTACAGCAAAAGGCACGTTGTGTGCAAGAGGGATGACACTGAAAATGAGAGGCGTATGGGGCCAGCTCCAGGACCCCTATACCTCTGCTTCCTTCCTGCCATGCTGAAAACATGTGGGGGCATTTCTGAATGAGTTGGGGTATTTTCTAGGGCCTCCTCCAAGTGCCAGAGGAAAGCACTGTGAAAAATGTTGCATAGGAGCTGATGGTCTGTGGTATCTAGCACCCTCCTGTCTGCTGCAGACACAAGTGCATGGGCCGCCTGGCTGGCTTTCCTGGCCCCAAAGCAAATGAAATCTGAGTGCTTCAGAAAAATGCTTTACTATTCCCCCTCTCTTTTCAGTCCCTTTTCTGGTTTCCCCCCAAAGCCCTCTCTCTCTTTTTGAAACCACACATGCACAGAGACACACGTGAACCCAAATTAATCTGCCAGGGTTAGAAACTCAGTCACACTCCTTCCCTTTGCAGTCCATAGGGAAAGGGAAAGAAGGCAATTTGCCTGCTTGGTCTCCCCATTAATTATAAGATGGCCCTACAGTATTTAATGAAGTATAATATTTAAGCATATAACTTTAGATGAGACAAGTCTAGGCCTTATGAGAAACCCTACAAATTGTTTGCATCAAGCTTGCCATGTACAGGATGAAACCATGCAGGAGTAACCTTGGGCCATGGCAGAATAAGAAATTCATTTTTAATGCAACTACTGATAAACTTTTCCACAAATCCTGAAGCTTCAGAAAGGATCATAGCAAATCTAACACAGCTTCCTTTTTTTCTGAATCTTACTGACCTCTTTCTTTGGATCTATGAGCTTTATCACCTAATTGTTCCTTCCTTTCCACAGTAGTCCACTTCCTTTTTTCTCATCTAGATTTCATACTGTTTTTAATACTCATTCCTTTTGTCTTTATACACTGGGAAAAGAATAAGAGGTTTTGACCCAGCTTGCCTATAGAGTTAAAAAAACTTTGTAATCTCTGAGGTTTCCCCATATCTGTCCTGTATGATCAAAATGGAAAACCTGGAATGTGAAACCCACTCGATTTACAGCCCCACTGTAAAAAGCACCATGCATCCACCCTACTGGCACTGCAAACATACCCTTGACTGACAACCCACTGCAAAACATCTGTAACGTCCTCTGAGGGATGTCACAATCCAGGTATGGACCAGAATCAGATACTACTCCCTACACAGCCTCAAATGCAAGGAGCACATATGCGGAGGCATGCAGCACTGAGATCCAAATTAATTCTACTTCCCTTTTCTCTGGTACTTTTCTCCAAATATGGCTCAGATTTGGAGTGCCCAGGATCAACCATGGTCTGCAGACAGGGCTTCCCTGCACTTCAGTGAGGACAGCAAGGCATGTCAATACAGACACCTCGAAGAAGATGAGAGGGATTTGTTTGACAGTCTATTGAATCATGAACAGTTGAGTAATGGGTGGCTGAGTAACTGGCGGGGTACTGCTTGGCAAGTGTTCCAAGCCACGTATTCCTCAAGAGGAAGGAGCAATTTAAGCCAGTCATCCTCAGGATGGAGCTAAAGTGAGATCATGAATTAGAATCTGAGTTTGCAGGGCAAAAAACCCAAAGTGATTCTCTAAGCTGTTGATTAGGAGGGGTGGCATACACATGTGAGATGGTGCCATGTTCAATGCCGTGTAGTGAAATCTGTGAGCTCCCTGGAAGCACAAGCAAATGGGAGAAACAGCGTTACAGTGCTTGACACCAAGAGCCTGCCCTCTACAACTGCAGTTACAAGCCAGCCTAGGACGCTGCCATAGAGAGCAATCCTTTTCATGATGAGTGCTTGTTTGGTGACCTGTGTGCAAAGGGACTTTCTAGTTCCACTTAAAGGGACACAGAAACTCCATCCCAGATGAATCCAAGGGTAACTCTCATGCAGTGCTGTACAGAGATATCTGAGCAGACACTTAACAAAATGTTACATCACACAGAGTTCCATAAGTGTGTTCAGAGGTACTGATTTCTGCCCTGGACATACTATTGATATAGAGCCTCTAGCAGAGATACCACGTCACCAAACTGCCTTTGCACCCCAGCAGTGGCTCTTTCTACAGCTAGGAGAGAACATCCATGCCGGCAGTGATGCGTGGGCAGGGAACTTGCAAAGCAAACGCTGCTGCCAAATAAATAGAAACTCCGATCTCCAGAGTTTTCAGTTTGGCCTGGAGGACAAGTCAACCAGCAGAATGGATCAGCCTAGCTACTCCTCATCTGAGCCCCAGGGAACAGCCCTACCTAAGCAGAGTGTACCCTTCCCCCTCGAGCTCTGATCTTGCCAGAGCTCAAATACAAGCAACATGAAAGAATATCCCACAGTTGCTGATGAATTAGTACGTGCTGCCTGCTCTCTGAGTTGGTACTAAAGCTAAATCTGTCTGCATCAGATTAGAGAGCTATGTTCCTTCCCCAAACCCCGACACCTGCAACCCCACCTCACTCCTATCCCCTGAAGCTCAGAACCAATTCCTGGACCAGTGCTCCCAGCAAGCAGACTGGCAGCCCCTACCCTTGGCAGGGTCTTGCAGCCAACCTGTATTTTCACTGGTGCAGCAAATCGGAACTGAGCAGTCTCCTGATCTCAGCCTTGCAGGGCACAGCGGTCTCCAGACCTGCTGTCTGTAGCCTTCACTCTCATGCCCTTCCCGTGCCAGAAACCCCTCTTGTCAGTGGTAGCTGCCACTCCAAGGGCAGACGCCTACCAGGGAGACCCAGCAGGGCTGAAGTTCTGCAGAATCACATCTGCTCCTTTGTCCTGGTTTCCCCCATCTCATCTATGATTTCATTCAACTGAAATCACAACAGCTTTTCCAGTCCTATGTAGGCAGGGCAGATCCTTTCACTTTTTTTCTTTTTTTTTTTTTTAATGAGTATTATTTTGGGGTGGAGGTGGAGGGAGGGTGCTTACATGCAAAAGTCTGAATCTATAGCATAAAATCTTCACTCACCCTAAAGGAAGAAGCTGGCAGATTGATGGAAAGCGTCACCATAGTGTGAAAGAACAAATAGGGTGAAGATGCTGCCAGATGGGAAACTGATTCCTCCTTGGCTCAATGAGCATAGATATTGTTGGTGGTGTACGTACCACTGGCACATTCTGCAAGCAAACTTTAATCTTAGCTGTAGCTACCACCAAATTCTGCTCTGGTCTATAAGCAGCAGCAAAATATTGCACCCAAGTGATCTGGGGGCTTTGAAAATCCTTTCCTTGTCCCACTCAGCAGATCCCAGCTTCACACCTCTGTCCTTACACCAGTGACTTTAGCAGCCACGGGTAGAGGACCCTGGAAGGTTATCTCCCTCACGCACATCCCTTGCACCTCTCTGACAGCTGGAACCTCCTTGCAGTGAGAGACCTGGGAGGGGTGGCTCTTTGCAGAAGGAAGATGGTTTCTATGTGGGTGAGATTGTTGTTGTGAGGGCTCTAGAGAAGAAGAAAAAACTCCTCTGTTACTAAGCAGGGATCTGAAGGCCGTTGTCGGGGGAGAAGCAGAAGAATTGCCATAAAAGGAAGAATTATTCTGCCTGCAGCCAAACCACCTCGACTCTGATCTTGTCAGATCTCACAGCAGCGGGACTGGTCAGCACCGGGAGGCAATTCCCCTGGGGGGGAAGCAGGGTGTTGCAGTGGTGCAGGGAAGGAAAGAGGGAGCTCCTCATCCTGTGTAGACAATGAACACATTCTGCTCGTGAACTTTTTCAGGTTTTCTTTTCTGACTGAAAGAAGAGACCTTAACAATCCGGAGGGTGCTAAGTGCACATCACATGGAGCATCTAATCTGGCTTTCTCATCTAATTCCAGAAGAATAATTAGATAATGCCAGAGTACCCTCCCTCTCTTTCCATCTTCTTTCCTCTTTCACCTAAACTGCTCCAACTGGTTGCCAGCCCCAGCACTGTTTGAACAACTGCATATGAAAAATGTCCCATTATAAGCAACGTAAGGCTTTGGGAACAAAGTGACCCATTGCAAAGCCACCCATTGGGAACAGTGACCCCTTGCCTGATCAGCAGGAGGACTCCCAGGACACTGAAGCAGGAATGGGTGTGGTGGAGGAGAGAGAACTTAAAGCACAGGGCCTCCGTTCATCGATCCAACACCAGAGTCAACATGAATCACTGTGGACTGCAAGGAAAAAGCGACACCCCCAGATCCCAGCCCCTTTTTCTGCAGTACCCAGGGATAACCACAAGCAACTTGTCTCCTTGCTTCACCTTTGAACCATGCCCTGCACAGACAGCAGAGCTGCAGAGGCTGACACAACGGCAGCACCCTCCAACGTCCTTGAAATCCCTGGGACAGAGCTGACAGCAGGGTTAAGTGCACCCACAGAAGCTTTCCCTCGGCTCGACCGAATCAGTGTTGATTTTTCTCCACAGGCCGGATGTTCAAATTCACCATAAGACAAGTAGGAGGAAAAGAATAGATCAGGGGGAGGAAATAACCAACTCTTGTCCTGCTGCTCTTTGGCCAGTAAAGTGATAACGCAGAAAAGAGAGAGGAGGCTTTTCCCCTGCCGCATTAAGAAGCTGAAAATTGAAGAGCAAATGAAGAGTGTATTTGAAGATAGCACAAATCCTCGATAAAGCCTCTCTGAAACTTGATGAAAAATTTCAAAGTATATCAGGAAAGCTAGGATTCTCTAAAGGATAAAACCATCAGACAGGACAAATTGAGGAGAAGAGATGGACACAGATGGTTGGTCTGGGCTCTCTGGAGTGAGGTAGAGGTGTAGAGTGAGCTTTAACCTCTGTGGAGCCTGTTGGCTCACGGTCAGGGACAGAGCACTAGCCTGGAGATGAAGCACCCATGGTCTTCAGTCTCTGCTAAGCCCCTCCTGCCATTTCAGAAGACGGCTCCAGTGTGCTGGCACTGCAGATGCAGAGGCTGCTGGGGCAACCATGAGCATGGCATGGTCCCCATCTTGCCTTGCTCTGTCCACTTTCCTGCCTCCGGGACAAGATGTGGTCAGCACAGGCAACCAGCATGCTTGACACCTTCCTGCTTCACCAGGAAAGCAGGGGAGCGTGCTCTTCTTTGGACAAGGAAAAGGTCGTAGCCAGGGTTTTTGCAGATGTGGTGTTGAGGTCTTTGTGAGATGTACATGAAGTCACTAACTTCAAGTCTTGTTTTTCTCTAGTGTCTCCTACAGGTAAGCAAGCAGAAGCACTCTGCCTAGCTTTCCAGATCTGCACTAATCCTAACTCCCCCCATATTTAAAAGTTTTGGCCTAAATTTCTTACCTGCTCTTCAAGGATTTTTCTTACCCCCTTTCTTTTTCCAACAAATTAATTCCCTTGGAACAGGTCTGTAATTAAGAGATCGTACAAGGGACTTTTTGTCATCAGGTAAATACAGAACATGGTGTCTAGAGACAAAAATTCTTTCGATGAAGATTAATTAGGCAGAGTTCCTGTCCCAGTCTGTCTGGCAGTGGGGAGAACAGGGTTTGAACATGGGAGAGAAACGCCAACACTCTCTCCCCCACACATCCAGCACCATCCACCCAGCAGGCATCGCTCAGGGAGGCCCTTCAGAGGATATAGACGGTTTCTCTATTTGCAGGCTTTTTGTTTAGGAAGAGCTGCTGCTAAGACTAGCTCATGCAGCAGCAGGCAATAAGGCAAGAGAAAATACACTTATTCTTGATCAGAAAGAACCGTATTTATTTGCCCTACATGTATTTGCTTTCCAGAGGTGATGCGGAGAGGAACTGATGTTTGCGATGCGCCCAGCGCTTGGTGGGAAGGCTGGTCCAAGAGAAGCAATAGGGCACAGCTATGCCTTTTCCTGGCAGATCATCCTGGTAACAGATGTTTTGCCTTAGGAGTTTGTGCTCTTCAGTGCTCACCAGGCAGCAGCAACCTGACTGCAAAGGCCTGAGTCAGCGGAGGGAGCAGGAAACATGGAGGGATAAAGAGAAAGCACAACTTTGTTTTACATGTTGAGTGGAAAACAAAAATATCCCACGAGGACAAAATCCACCGAGGCCACAGCACACAAAGCAAAGGAATGGATGGAGAGATGAAGCAGAACTCAGCCCAGAAAATGCCTTAAGACAGAGAGGAGAAAAAGGACTGAGGAAAGATGTACCAAGCATCTGCCACTAAAATTAATTAAACGTAGCTAAAGAAGGAAAAAGCTCAAGAGAAGAGAGGGAAGACAGCAGCAGATCTTGGTGGGGAGTGAGAGGAATTGGTGTGGGAGAGAGTGGTTACCCTTTCACCAGGAGACTCACATGCATAGATGTGGGCAGGAGTGGATTACTCCAAACGAGGAGGCTCCACTGCCTCCACCTTGCACAACCACATATAAGCTTTTCCCCTGTGCCTGAGTTTTATCTACCAAAGCAGCACTGGCAAAGACCAGAATGAAAAGACGTGTGTGATATTCACAGTGGTCCCTTCCCCATCACCACTCCCCAGTAGGTAGCGTGGGCTTTGTGGCTATCAGCAGCAGGTTTTGACCTGAGATGGGAAGTGTTAGGATACTGGTCGGCTCTGATCATCCAGCCTTGTCCACAGCCAGTCAATAACAGGAGCATAAAGCTCTAGATAACGATCCTAGAAAAGCTGCTGCTTATGCATAATAACTTGTTCTTTTAATAATGGTGACAATACCTGCACTTCTTGTAACAAGTTCAGCCCTTGGGATGTTTAATGGCAGAGTCCCAGAAACCTGGATTAGCTGGCTGGGAAGTCACGGGCACTTCAGGAAACAGCAGGTCTCATCTGGGAGGCACGTGGCTTCAAGTAAGCTTGTGGCCCAAGGTAGTGACTGAAATGCTGCCGACATTCCTGGGAAGGAAGAAAAAAAGATATTCTGAGAAGGTGAAGAAAGCCTTTGATGCTCAGTTTATTGGGAGGCATAATGTGATATATGAGAGATTTAGCCAGCATTATCAAGAACTGGAGGAGACTGCCAAGTCCTTCAGAAGAGCGGCGCAGAGCAATTCAGGACACTTCCAGAGAATTTATAAAAGGCATCATCACTGCGGGCCTAAGAGACAAGGATTATTAGCCTCCTTCTTCCAGCTTGACCCCACACTGACTTTGGCAAAGAACGAAAAAGCTAAAAGAGTAAAAAAGAAGAAGGAAGACTTGGAGGGTAGGGTGTGCAGAGAAGGAAGAAGCAGGTAGGTTGACCCAGCCCACAGTAACTCCCAGGCAGGTAAAAGGGACCAGATACACTACAAAAACTTCCAGGGACAAAGAAAGAAACAACAGAAAACCTTCTGAATATGCCTATGAATTCAGGCCCTGTATTTTCATACCCAAAACAAGGTTGCAGGAGGCCAAAAAGAAAGAGGGAGCTCGAGAGAGTTCTGTCCATCAAGCAAGGATGTAATTAAGAGAAATTGCACTTGACACAAAAAGCCACTGAGGTGTGCAGAAGCAGGGTAACCCCTCACACCACGGACCTTAAGGCACAGGATTTCAGGTGCTGTGATGAACCCCTAAAGGCAATTACATCTTGGATTGCCAGGAGAACCCAGCAGAGACAGACAAAAAAACCTACAACCCACACCCCCCAGGCTGGCCCAGTCTTCAGAAAAAGCACCTAACTGGGACAGGGCGAGGTTGACTTTTTCTCCTCCTGAAGTCCCTTTGTTGTCAGCAGCTCCATGCTCTATACCACTTGCAGCAGCCAGCCAGTCATTCACAGTGCATATAGAAGAGCTCAGCCCAGGATATTTTGCCCACAAAGCTTTTCTTAGGAGGCAAAGATGATACTCTTATTTGGAGATGAGAGCAATAGAGGTGGCAGGAGACGCACTTCTGATGTGAGGAAGGAGCTAGATATGCAGGTGTGATTAATGCCCTGTAATTTTTGATATCTAAGCACAGATAAAAGCATAACATAGGAAATGGAGCTAGACCTGCTTGCAGCCAAAGGAGAGACAGGTACTTTTACATTATGATTTTTTGATCTGTTTGAGATAGGTAGGTAAAGATGAGATAAATCATGCTCTTCCTCTCCCATGTCTATAAGGGGAGCCTGGCATTGTGGTAGGCATCTATCCTTAGAGAGGGAAACCCAACACCAGCACCTAGAGAGCTTTGAAAGGCTCCGAGGCCAAGGCACAACTAACCTGGTGACAATAAACAACCTCCTCCAGAGACAACACCAGTGGCACAGACCCTGTGCTAAAACCAATATATCTGTGAAGATGCTCTAAACAGGTCTGCACGCTGTGCTTGCTGGAGATTCAGGACCACTCCCACCCCAGCGGGAGCCCATGGGGCTGCCTTGGCCTTCGCTCAACAGCCCTAGCATTTCCATCCCAAGGCTCTGCATGGCCCCAGCAAGTGGACAAATGTGGAAAGCAGGGGCTCATCACCCCCTACCCTGCAGATACAGTACTGGAGACTTGGGGCCACTACAGCCTTCAGTGGAAGAAGAAAGAAACAGGCAGTTGTCATGTCTTCCATGAGACAAATGAGTTCATCTATCCCATTGCTTAAGGTAGCCTCGGTGCTAAGCAGGAGCTACCACTCCACTCTGCCCTGCCCGTTTTCTCACTTCTCTGTTTTCTCTGGGTCTACCAGCCTTGGTCCAGGAAGGCCACAGCAGAGTTGCTGGGGAATATAGCCCAACAGCACAGCCTGAAGAAAGGGCAATTAAAGTGATCATCTGCCTTATCTCTGTTTGACTGGCAGCTAGGTGCAGGCAAGAAGAGCTGGGCCACAAGCAGTGCCCAAGTAAAAAGTACTTCACCAAGAAACTGAGAAGATGCTCTTAAATAAAAATATCTCCTGCTCTGGGGGACCCAAAGAGAGTTCTCTGTTTAACAGGCACCACACACAAGTGAACCGTGACAGCTCAGGAGCCCCCTCCCTCCTCTACATATGAGTGATTCCTTCTGGTTTCCAGGGGAGAATATTTGTGTCTTGATGTTGGAGAATGACATCCTGTTTTGCAGAGAGGTACAGAGCAGCTTCCTCCCCCCATTCTTCAGCATCACTGTCTGAGGGAAGGAGCTGGCCTGCTCCACCTCTGGCATCTCCTCAGAGATCACCAACAAGAACACAATTAGTTCCAGTTGCAGAAGGCTATTAGTTTTGTATGTGCGTGAGCATGTGTGCTGACCACATCAAAATGAGCTTACAGAGCTGGAAAACAATAATTACCCTGTTGCATAAATTTATTCTCCATCTTCTGTGCAGCTGTAGTAGCGTGGGCAGTGGCCACAAGCAAATAAGAGAATCCAGTCAGGACCTGGAGAGCTCCATGAAGGTCCATTGGGGTTGAAGGGATATTTTACTGCTAGGCAAGGGTTGGGGAGATATTGCCTTTCAGAAGGAGAGAGACAAGCCAGGTTTCTTTGCATAAAGGCGTCCATGGGACAAATGGCACACACTGGCCAAGCTCTGGCCACGTGCCAGCCTGATTTATTGCATCTCAGCTCCCCTTACAGCTCAAATATTCTCACTTGTGCAGGGACATACATGTGATAGGGGTAGATTGTAGATGCTCTATTTCTGCCCCTAGAGCATTGAGAAAAAAGCCACAGTCCCATGTTGTTTGCACTGTAATCCCAACAGCCATCTGCTGAACTAAGGCAGGTCGAGGCTGTTCATTCAGGATGTGCTTAGGGAAGTTTTCCTTCTTGTTTTGCAACCACCAGATCTAGATGCTTACTTTCTAAAAGCCCCCTGAGATTTCATGAAATCGCCAGAGTCCAAGCCTGGTACTTTAATAAAATCCTACGCAAAACTAGGAAACTTACTTCAACAACATTCATCTGTCTCTGGGGTTACTGCTAAATGTAAGGTCCTAGTTGCAGTGTCTAACTTCTACCCCAAATAAATTACAAAAGCAAGCATACTGCAAAATAAACACAGACTGAATGAGGCTGTTTACCATCTATGCTTCTCATACTACTTCATTTTCTGTCCCATCATCTTTCAGCTGTAAGCACAAGCTGCCTTTGGAAGCACCTCACCTACAGCACCTGCATTAGGAGCACAAAGCCAACACAAGCAATTCAAACTGGCCCCACAAACCAGCTCCATTCCCCAAAAGGAGTGGAGAAGATGGCAACAGAGATATAAATCATGACTGATGTGAAACCCCAGGTGCATCACTTCACAAAGTCCCAGGGACTGGTATTCAGAGCAGAGGAATTAGGGAGTTTAGTTTGGAAGTAAGAGGCAGAAGACTTAGCACCAGACGGTCTGAAGGATGTTACATCCACAGATGAATGAAATGTTATCAGTAGAGCCAGAGAGGATAATTTGACCTTTCTGTCTGTCTGTCTCTCTCTCTCTCTCCCCCTCCCTGCAGCTCAAGGAGAAGAAAAGAAATCCTTCACTAGTTCTATCGATAAACTTCAGTTCCCTTTTTGTTCCCTAGGGCCTGAGAGCATAGGACATACCAAAATGGACCTTGCACACAGGAAAGGTTCAGGATGCAGCAGAGGGAGAGGTGGAGGAGGAGAGCTGGCAGAGGGTTGAGCCTACTGGAGCTCACAATAAGAAGGGGATTTTGCTGGAACAGATTGTGGGATACCCAAGAGAGAGTAACGGGACTGCTGTGCTCACTGAAGAGTCTGTGCATGGAAAGGTTGGACAGGGGGTTGTATAATTAGCCTGGGAGTCGGGGTCCTCGTAATTCAAGCAGCTCCTCTCATGCCAAGAGGCTTCCAGCATTGGAGACATACCAGAAACATGCTGCAGAAAGCACAGCGCTGAGGGCTGCATCCATCCAGAAGAACAGGGAAACCAGAGCACCATTGGGACTGGCTATTTCCTGAGCATTGAGTGCCTCGTTTGAAGAGGTTCCCCCATCCATCCCTAGTAGGACCAGACACACTATGAAACACAAGAAAAGGGAGTGTACACAATGAAATGAGGAGCCTGTTGTAGGAATGAAGAGCAAGGGGACCCAAGGACTGTGACGATGGCCAGGCACAGAGTACATTGCACGTTACAAAGTCCTGCAAAGGTCTGGCAACCAGAATCTCCCACCTCTTCCCCGTCTTGCAGCAAAACTGACAGAGACACAGCTTCTTCCCTCCATCCCAGCTACACCTCACATCTCCCCCCACCCTGGGATCTCCTGTGCCTGACACAGCTGATTACATGGTCTGGGACCTGTCATGGGGGCCCACAAAGCAGAAGCAAGGGTCCAAGGCTGTTCTGTGGCAAAGGAACCCCTGCTCTGGCTCAGCATCCCTATCTATGTCTGCCATGTGCCTCTTCTTTCAAGTTTCAGTTATTGCCTTCACTAGTCCAGGACGTGCTGGAGGAGAAGCTGTTCCTCATCTGGCTGGTGAAATGCTCTGCACAAGCTTAACAAAGCCTCAGCAATGAACCTGCAACAAAGTCTAGTCTGGGGAGAGTGGAGGAGAAGGTGAAATCTCCCTTAGCTGTAGACTGTTGGTCTGGCCTGAGAAACTTATGGCAGGAGCTCCATCTGTATGAGTCGTGGTCAGACCAGGACATGCTCTGGTAAAAGTTTTACAGTAAAAGTTATGGCTTCATTTTCTTTTTCCTTTTTTTTTTTTTTTTTTTTGGGGGGGTGGGGGAGACGGAGGAGGCTGCAAAATGCAAGGAAAGAGAAGAAAATTGCAAAGCCTCTGTGAAGTCCAAGAGTGGGAAAACATGTTCAGCAGGAACAGTACAAGCACTGTGTGAGTGTGTCCCAGAAGCACTAGGGGAGAAGAAAGCAAAATCTGACACATCATCTCTTCCATCAAGATCCAGCGCATTGTCCCTCCAGTACCGGCACTGTACACAAAATCCACTTTTCATCCAAAAAGCAGCCTAATTGATGCACAGAAGTGTGAGCACATTACCAAGAGGGGGAAGCACTGTGGGTCTGTGCGTGTACAGGAAGGAAGGTAGTCCTGGGGAATGGGGGCAGGAGGCAGTGGGCAGGGATCGGTACCCCCCAGCAGGGCACTGGAGGGGAGCAGGGGGCAGCGGGGGTGGCACAGGGGCTGCAGAGAGAGGCACCCACAAGGCACCACACAACAGCCCAGGCAGCACGCAAGTTTCCCAGTGCTCAGACAAGTGCACAGCCAAAGCACTTGATGCAAGTTGTTATTTAAACAAGCCAGTTGTTAATAAATGGAGCCTTTTAGTCCTAATTGGTGGAGAACCACAAGACTGCAAACCTCCCAGAGCTCTTCAATTATAGATACTGCCCCAGAACTGCTGGGAATGGCTAAGCTGTTTCGTGAGTTGCCACAGAGCTGTTCCTGCCCGTCACTGCACATGGGTCCGACACCACTCTGGCATGTCAGAGCTGCCATGATGTGAACCTTCCTTTATATACTCCCCAGAGGCAAATTCACCGATAGCCAGCCAAAGGCTCTGGACTCTGAAGGAGAAGGGCTTTTGGTGCAGCTGTTTGCACCTATTCTGCATCCTGTCCACTGCTGGCTTCCCCCCCACCTCCCACCCGTCAGCTGACTGGCTCTGATGGGCCTGTCTGACACAGGTTTTGTAGCCAACCAACCATCCAGTGTTTCCAACGACAGCAGTTTTGCTTGTTTCCTACGCCTCCTGTGACTTCACAGGTCCTCTCCTGTGTGTGGAGTGCTGGACAAGCCCAGAGGTGCTTTGTTTCCACACCCAAACAGAGCCAGCTCAGCATGGTCAGAGTCCAGGTACTGCCTTATTCCTAAATTATTGCCATTTCCATGCCTTCAGTCAGGCTAAGGAATCTTTTTCCCCCCATGTCTTTCTCTCTGCTGCAAGATACCATCAGTGTTAGCTGTCTTCCCTTGTGTAACCATGAATACAAAGCACACAGACAGGGACCACTGACAGAGGCATGAGTGAGCCCTTACTCCCTGCATCACATTAGATGAGGAGCCAGCACAGAACTAGTTATGGGGATTCATCTAAGAGGCACCAACATCCACTGAAGGCTCTGAAATCCGTCTTGTTCCACCATTTGGAGCCCTTCTGGCTCCACCAAATGAAACATTCAAAATGTTGAAAATGCCTAAGGGATAGCTACCCTGTAGATACCAAAAAAAAAAAGTTTCCCGGCCTGGCTACAGCTCCTGGGCTCCAAGGCAGGAGGCTGGGAGCCAAGGTGAGGGGCAATGCAGCAGCTGCTAACTGTGTTCCTGTCCTACCAAACAAATATTTAACATGCCTGAATCCCATCCATGGATTTATCCAATTGAGTACACTCCTGCCAAACAACAAAAGCCTCATGAATCAGCGTTTTCTAACAGAAACACACTGTCAAAAAAATTATTCACCAAGCCCCAAAGCCCTGCAGACCCTGGGAGACCCTACAATACAAGCTAAGTCTCAGGGGTGAAAGTAACCTCATGGTTTTAAACCCATGACTCGGACCCTCCTCTTTCTCCATAAGGAATTAATTTTCCTGTCTTCTGCTACAGCTGTGTGCCTTCATTTTCAGAGCTCTCAGTTGTAACTCATGAAGGTAAATGAAGGAGTAGAGGGAAGAGGGAGCTCTGAGGTGGTATAACAGTCTGGGCTGCTTCTCTACAGCCAACCTATTTGTTCTGTTGGCAGTGTCTTGCAAGAACTTTAACTGGCGGCTCCTGAAGGCACCTAGATGCTAATAAGCAGAGTGGAGAAGGGAATGCTATTTATTCATGCTTAGTTATGCATTTTTAGACTCAAAAGTAAGCCACATTCTGGGTTGGAGCCAAAATCACTCTTCCAGAGCAATCTCTATGTTTATGAGCTGCCTGCCCAACCCAACTGGCAAGACACCTCAAGGTAAAGGCATGCTGGCAGGAAGCATCACGCAAGCCACTGCACGTGGAGGGCTGAGCTCTGCAGGTAACAGCTGCTGCATGTATGGAGGGCAGAGGGATCCTAAGAGCTGCTGGTCACCTCTGTTCCTGCTTCTCAGAGCAGTGGAGATAAGCTTACCTCTGAGACATGTTCAAATGGCATGTGGGCGTACACATGAGCTAGGGTCAGTTACCCCTTCTCTGCTAGTCTCAGACCTTTTCTCCACAGCCACAAGTGGTTTATCTCCTCCAGTCTCTGTTCATAACTCTTCAGTAAAGCCTTTCTCTCTCCTGCAGTCCCTTTCCTCCTAGGCTTGGGCTCTCTTCCCTGATTTTCAAGCTTTCCTTTCTATGAGATCTGTTCAGGATGGCTCTTCTGGTAAGGGCAATGATGGTGTTAGTGACTTCAACAGACTTAATCAATCACTAACAGTATTCAGGGCAGATTGCAAAAAGACTCGTACACGTTCATGCCAGGGCCTTCCTGTTGTTTCCCATGTGTAAGGCATACATCACAACATGCTCTTACTGGCACAGCAGGAGAACATGCTAAATGGAATCCACACACACCCTCCCATGCTCTGAGGTTTATCTCTTGGCTCCTGCTGTGATACACTGTCCCAGTTCCCCTCATGTCTGTGGGCCATGGGAATACCAGGCTGGAGAACACAGTGGTGCGTCACCTCCTATCAATATGTTGCAGCCAGCATAGCATTCCTCAAGTAGGGCTTCTCCATTCCTGATCAGGAATCAGCCTTTGTAGCTAAGCAGTGTTGAGGAATGAAAAAGAAAAACCAAATCAAAACACAGAACTCCTTAGGAGCAAATATTTTGGTTTTAATGAAGAAGCCTTTCAGGCTGCTTTGAAGCTGTTGTGCCAGAAGACTGTGTGCTGTACTGCTTTGCCCTTGGCCTATCACCTTGTCCAACCTCCAGAGAAAGTGGGAGACATTGGGTTGGGGCTCAGGGAGGAGACCATACAGAAAACCGCAGGTGCTGCAGAAGGCAGGAGGCTACAGCCTAAGATATGGGCCTGCCTTCCGTGGTTCCTCCGCAGCTTAGCCCCTGGAGGATTTTCCCCATACCTACTGCTGTGTGATCAGTTGATAGCAGCACCACAGATTGAATATAACGGGTGAAGTAAAGGCCAGCTCTCCAGATGTGCGGGTGAGAGAGGGCTGCAAAAGCCACTGGGTCTTGCCTGTAAAAGCATGGTTGCCAGAGGCCAAGAGGATGTCCATCCTAAAAGCCTTTTGTTCAGAGAAGGTCATCAATGGAGACAGATAGCACAGGTACTGCTGCAGCAGAGGGTTGGTGGCACCACAGCAGGGTGGCTAGGGAAGCCCCAGCATTGTGGTGTCTGGGTAAGGGCTCCAGAAGCCCACCCATCTGTCCACTGTATCCACTTTGCTGTTCAGCCCCTCCACAGATGGGTCATCCTGCCTGGGATTTTCACTGCCCACCCTGCCAGCATTCTCCTTCCTGCTAAATGACCATAAATTTCTTCTCCTTTTTAACCCTTTAGCTCCCTTTTGGGGGGGGTTAGTGGGGGGGCGGTGTGTCCCCTTTTTGCTGTCTTCACCACAACAGGAGCTCCTCTCTGCAAGCAGCTCTGACCTTCTCAGAAGAACCAGGCCTCCATGCAGGGATGGGGCAACCATGGTGTGAGGAGAACCTCAGGCCTAATCAGGCTTCATGTTCCTGCAATCAGTCCAGCCTGAATAAGAGCCTCTGCAGCCCTGCACCACTTCCACCAGCACTGAACCAGTGCTTCCACCTGCCAGCATGTACAGTGATACAAGGAGGCAGGTCACCTAGGGACTTGGTCCTTCAGGGACTGCATTTGTTTCCACATCCTTCACCTTGCTTAAGGATCACCTGCCCTGGTGCTCTGAGCCTCTGGCACTGCTCACACTGCTGCTGATAACACTGAGTGCTGTAACACAGCACAGCAGCCATGTCCCAAACTGGTCCACACCACTGCAGCGTGCAAAGCTGCAGACAGCAGAGCTGCCCTTACTTGATGTCCTGTGGCTTTGAAATCTACCAGCAGAAAAGATCTGTGTTGTGTCGCAGCTATAGCAGCTTTTTGTGCAAGCAGATAATTAGATCCTGCCTTCTCCATCTCTGAGTCCCGCAGCCAGCTGTAAAGGCTACAGCCCACAAACTGCCCTGAGGAGCTTCAGAGAGGGGAGAGACACTCACTGTGAGGGGGATGTAGGTCCACGTGGATGCTGAAGAGCTCAGAAGCTGGGAAGGTCACATAATAGATAAGGCCAGGAAAGAGCTGGGCTTTTAGATGGTTCAAATTCTTTGCAGGTGGTGATTTGGCAGCAATGATAGCTGTATGTCAGCTGGGTGCAGAGGCAGGTCAGAGCCTATGGGGTTATAGTGGCATGCAGCAGTGAGACGAAAAGAGAAAGAATTTCTTTGTGCACCTGGGGAACTCCAGATGCTCGTGAGATATGGGGAGGGAAGAAAGAAGGTGTAGAGATTGTGTGTGCAGGGATAGGTCCAGTTCTCAACACAGCCAGCCATTCACTGTGTTCCAAAAGCACACATCAGAGCTTTCTTCCAATCTAGGTAGGGAGTGGTGAGTGATTCCCCATGCCCAGACAGCATTTGGGAGAGGGAAAGGCAGGTCACTCTCTTCTGCCTCTGTCACAAACATTCATTTCCTTGAGGAAGGGCAGACACAGAGATTTGTAATGCTCCTGTGCCTTCAAAATTTTCAATTCTGTTTCTCGCAACTGGACCGTGCTTGAGGTACTCAGCAGGCATGTCAGTGACATGAGACCCTGGGCTGTGAGTAACATGTGATAGGAAGAAATCAGTGTTCAACAAGGGACGTGTAAGGCTGTGGAGAAAGGAAACTGATCCTCCATCTTGCAAATGGGGTTTACACATTTGTATTCCCAATTCACATCACATGAGGGGGACCATTTCAAAATATGGAGACAGTAACACAGAGGAGCTCTCAGCATTGCAGTGCCACATGGAGGACGGGTCACCTGAATCTCTCTTCCTGGAAGAAAGAAGAGATGGGGGAGATGGTGTAAACCACTGGAAAGTTAGGGATCACCAGTGTGTGTGCTGCTGTGCAGAAGACACCACATATTACAGCCTACTGCAACTTTCCATTTCATCAAAGCAGTTCTGGAGGGCTCACATTTGATCCTCGCAGTGTTGGTCATGGTAGCAAAGTTGTCCCATTTCTAGTTTCTCCTTGCATCATGGAGATGACGTGTGTAACTACTTGGACAGAGGTTAGATCTGGCAGATTGAGAGGCAGCAGAGGCCTACAGTATAGATCTTGCCTAAAAATCCACAGGCTCTGCAAAACACTGTAAGATAGAGATCAATGCAAGCGTGTGCATGTCGGCAGGATTGCCATTCACCAGCGGCTGCAAAAAACAAGGCAGAAGTTATTCAAGAATTTTCTGTTCTGGACGAGAATGCCATTTGGGAAAGAATGCCGTGTTTCTACCAGACACTAGCTGGCAGACTACAACATTGATCATCCTGTTAGAGAGTGTAGTAGGGAAATAAAACAACATTATACAAATCTGAAGTGGACTATTTGTGATACAATTCATGCTCAAAAATAGCAGTTATTTCAAGAAGGGGACTTGACCACTTGACCTTGGAATGACCATGAGTACTTGCAATGGCAGTGAGAGCTGTGTTTTCGATGGGCAAGATCAATGTCTGCCGGGCCTGAGCTAGCTTCTTTTTTAATGCTACCTCTCTCAGCTGAGATGTGTTTGTAGCAGTGGCCACAACAGCACTTGTGAGAAATAAATGTTTATAATGCTCTAGCTGACAACTGCTTGTGGTTGCTTACTGCCCAGCCTGAAGCACAAGCAAACACTGCAGGAACAAATATACATCTAATTAAAAAAGCCATGGTCTATAGGGCAGCGGAACAGCAGTGACTAGGCTGACTTGCACTAAAGCAGAGGCAATCTCAGCACAGTGAAACGGCGTCCAGGCACAACAACTCTGCACTGTGCATGCTAGAAAACCATTGGAGAGAAATGTTGTTCTCAGCAGAAATAAATGTAAAATGAATTAACAAAATGTCTCTGAAGGACAAAGCCCTGCTGACGATTTAAATAACTGTTTTGAAACCAGCCTTTGCCACAAACTGGTTGGTGATTGACAGAAAGAAATTAACAAAAAGACAAAGAAAACATGACAGAGATCGAGCCAAGAGCAGCTACATCACAGCAAGCACCTCCTTTGATAAAAATCATTTTATGACATAGCCTCCAAGAGGGTCCATGTGGCAAAACTGAGACTGACATCTTTACATTACCAAGACCAATTAGAAAAGTAGAGTTTGTAGTAGGAAACCTCACTTGGATGTAGTTTACAGAATGACGTGCCAGTGAAGATATTACTGCTTGACCTGGGATAATACACACAGAAATAGAGCTCCCTTTAATACCCACCAAAAGGATTATTGCTTTATTTTCTCAAAACTCCATTTCTCACTTTTTTTTCAATCAACAGAACTTTATGCATTTTCCTCTGGTGCATGCCAAGGAAAGACTATTTAATAGAGCATAAACAAACAACTGAATGAGATTAGTTAAATAGAACCTCTGTGAAAAAGGCAGTTGATAAAAATCCAGGAAAGTTTTTATTAATGGGAAAAAAATCTGCTAAAAATGCATGACTTAAAATAATGGGTGCAGTAATACTTAAAGTCTTTCTGCTTTGTTGCAGCTGAGTTGCTGCAACTGAGTTCCTCAGATGAAGAAGGGCTGAGAGTGCTGGGACTGCTCAGCCCAGAGAAGAGAAGGCTCAGGGGGATCTCATCAATGTGTGCAAATGCCTGAAGGAGGGGGCAGAGAAGATAGAGTCAGGCTCTTCTTAGTGGTGCCCAGAGAGAGGACCAGAGGCAATGGGCACAAACTGAAACACAGGGGCTTTCCTCTGAACATCAGGAAATGTTTTTTTTACTTTGAGGGTGACTGAGCACTGGCACAGGTTGCTCAGAGAGGTTGCAGAGTCTCTGTCTTTGGAGATACTCAAAAGCCATCTGGGTATGGTTTTAGGCAACTGGCTCTAGGTGGCCCTGCTTGAGCAGTGAGTTTGGACAAGATGATCTCCATAGGTCCCTTCCTGTCTCGGCCATTCTGTGATTCTGTGAACTTAACTGGTAAGTGGAAAAGCCTTAGGGAAGTAAAATAAGTTCCTAAAGACCACTTTTTCAAGATTAGCAGTCCAAGGTGTTAGCTAGTGTGAGATCACAGAGAAGGGGTTGTTGGAAAGACTATCAAACTATAGCATCTATAAAAAGTCTAAAGACGAATTGACAAAGGATCCGTGGAGTTCCTGGGGATTACTGGTTGTCCACGGTCCAGACACGGTTCAGACTGAATGAAATGGGAAAAAATTACTTTCATTTCTATGAAGTGAGCTGTTGCACAATGAGTGAAGGTAATAAAAGTAAAAAATCATAGGGTTTTTGTAGCAAGAAATTTTTGGTGCATTCCTAGTAAGTAGTGATTCATCTGTGTGTTTCTCTTCAATGTGTCAGTTCAAACATACCCATCAATGCCGAGTCAAATAAGGTAAACGAGAAATCCATACAAATGACAGACTACTGGATAGATGAAACCCTACCTGATTCAAGTGATCTATCTTAGCACAGACCAAAATATCTGGCAGTGCTTTATGAGATTCACCATTTCAGTGATTCTTGAACAGGAGCTCTGCCATCATCTAAAAAGTTTCTAGTTCCAAGGTTAATTAACTCTGAAGTTGTTATAAAAAAAAACAGTGTGCCAGGAGACACAGCAGACCTCTCTAAAAAGAGGGTCAAACTGCTACTTGCTAGAGAAATGAGAAAGAATTAGATGTGTCAAAATCACTAAATGAGACCATGTGGCAAAAGTGACCATGACATGTTTGTATAAAGACAAATTACATCAACAGAGTTCGAAATAGAAAGCTGAGCATGAGTCTGGCTTAAAACACAGACTGCCAGTGGTGAAATCACAGCATGATTGTATTGGGTTTCTGTGGCAAGGTTTTGGTAGTGGGGGGCAGCTACAGGGGTGGCTTCTGTGAGAAGCTGCTAGAAGCTTCCCCCATAGAGCCAATACCAGCTGGCTCCAAGACTGTTCCAAAGCTGGCAAAGGCTGAGCCAATCAGCAATGGTGGTAGCACCTCTGGGATAACATATTTAAGAATCACAGAATCCCAGAACGGTAGGGGTTGGAAGGGACCTTTGGAAATTATCTCGTCCAACCCCCCTGCCAAAGCAGGTTCACCTAGAGCAGGTTGCACAGGAACGCATCCAGATGGGTTTTGAATATCTCCAGAGAAGGAGACTCCACAACCTCTCTGGGCAGCCTGTTCCAGTGTTCTGTCACCCTCAAAGTAACTAAGTTTTTCCTCATGTTGAGAAGGAATTTCCTGTGTTCTAGTTTGTGCCCATTACCCCTTGTCCTGTTGCTGGGCACCACCGAAAAGAGTCTGGTCCCATGCTCTTGACACCCGCCCATTAGATATTTGTAAGTATTGATGAGATCCCCTCTCAGTCTTCTCTTCTCCAGGCTAAACAGACTCAGATCTCTCAGCCTTTCTTCGTAAGAGAGGTGCTCCAGTCCCTTGATCATCTTCACAGCCCCTCCGCTGGACTCTTCCCAGTAGTTCCTTGTCTTTCTTGAACTGGGGAGCCCAGAACTGGACACAGTACTCCAGATATGGCCTCACCAGGGCAGAGCCAGAGGGGGAGGATAACCTCCCTCAACCTGCTGGCCACGCTCTTGTTAATGCACCCCAGAATATCATTGGCCTTCTTGGCCACAAAGGCACATTGCTGGCTCATGGTCAACTTGTCCACCGGGACTTCCAGGCCCCTCTCTGCAGAGCTGCTTTCCGGCAGGCCGACCCCTAATCTGTACTGGTGCATGGGGTTATTCCTCCCTAGGTGCAGGGCCCTACACTTGCCTTTGTTGAACTTCATTAGGTTTCTCTCTGCCCAGCTCTCTAGCCTGCCTACGTCTCACTGAACCTTCCAGTGTGTCAGCCACTCCTCCCAGTTTTGTGTCATCAGCAAACTTGCTGAGGATACACTCTGTCTGCTCATCCAGGTTGTTGATGAATATGTTGAACAAGACTGGACCCAGTACTGACCCTTGGGGAACACTGCTAGTTACAGGCCTCCAACTAGACTCACACAACCCTGTAGCTGATCGCAATCCTCTGAGCTCTGTCATTCAGCCAGTTCTCGATCCACCTCACTGTCCACTCATCTAACCCACACTTCCTAAGCTTACCTATGAGGATGTTATAGGAGACAGTGTCAAAAGCCTTGCTGAAGTCAAGGTAGGCAACATCCACTGCTCTCTCCTCATGTACCCAGCTAGTCACACCATCGTAGAAGGCTAAGGGGAAAACCAGTGCAACTGAAGCAGAAGAGAGGAGTGAGAATATGTGGGAGAAACAATTCTGCAGACACCAAGGTCAGTGAAGAAGGAGGGGGAGGAGTTGCTGCAGGCACCAGAGCACAGATTCCCCTGCAGCTTGTGGTGAAGACCATGGTGAAGCAGGCTGCCCCCCTGCAGCCCATGGAGGTTAACAGTGGAGCAGATATCCACCTGCAGCCCGTGGAGGACCCCACGCCAAAACAGGTGGATGCTCAAAGGAGGCTGTAACCCTGTGGGAAGTCCACGCTGGAGCAGGCTCCTGGCAGGAACTGTGGACTCATGGAGAGAGGAGCCCACGGTGGAGCAGGGTTGCTGGCAGGACTTGTTACCCCATGTGGGATGCACACTGGAGCAGTTAATGAAGAGTTGTAGCCTGTGGAAGAGACTCACATTGGAGAAGTTTGTGGAGAACTGTCTCCCATGGGAGCGACCACACGCTGGAGCGTGGTAAGAGTGTGAGGAGTCCTCCTCCTGAGGAGGGAGTGACAGAGACAATGTGTGATGAGCTGACCGCAGCCCCCATTCCCCATCCCCCTGTGCCACTGTGGGGGGGAGGAGGTAGAGAACTCAGGAGTAAAGTCAAGCCTGGGAAGAAGGGAGGGAAATTGTGGGGGGAAATTGTTTTAAGATTTAGTTTCTATTTTCTCATTATCTTACTCTGATTTGATTGGTAATAAATTAAATTAATTTTCCCCAAGTCGAGTCTGTTTTGCCTGTGATGGTAATTGGTGAATGATCTCTCCCTGTCCTTATCTCGACCCACAAGCTTTTTGTTACATTTTCTCTCCCCTGTCCAACTGAGGAGGGGGAGTGATAGAGAAGCTTTAGTGGGCACCTGGCATCCTGCCAGGGTCAACCCACCACAATGATCAAGGGTCCAAGGGTGGTGCAAACAGGTTTGAAAAGAAACTGTAAAGGCAGACTGGTAAAACAACCTCTGCCACCCACATCCAGGTTACACGCCTGCGATGCCCCTCAGAGGTACCCACGTAAAAAAAATAGAAGATTGCACCTCCTTTTCCAGGACACATTCAATGTTGCTGATGCTGTTCTTTGTCTGCAGAAGTAGCTCAGTCCCTCAAGGCATGAAATTAGATTCTCCACCCGCTGGAAACAGCTCAGTGGCCAAAGTTTCCAGAAAGGACAAGTTTGGTGAACCAGGAATATTTTGGTTATCAGAATAACCCCCTTTTCCCACTATCTGACTTTTGTTTGCTAGCCTGACTTTGTCTCTAACAGTATTTTTGTTTACAGGCTCATTATGCTCTTAGGTCTTTTAATAAATTAACAGAAAGTCATGTTAACAAAGAGGGGCCAGAATATGTGCCACTGAGGAGTCGCTTGTACTCCCACGTCACAATGCCTTCTTCCCTGGTGAAAATAGAGAGGTTTTTCAGGCACACAGGTACTTCTTTGTGTTTGAAAGCAGCAATGTTGAAGGGCTTGTGTGTCTCAAGGCCCCTCTGCACACCCCCCTAAGGATTAAGACAAGACCTCCCCCCCATCAGTTTTGCCTCCTGCACATCCATAGACCCCTCACTTTTATAACTGAGGCACCGTCTAGACCACTTGTGTACGTGGCAGATAAATTCAGTCATCAGCCTGAGTCTGCTTGCACTGGGCCTGCTGCAGCTCTCCTTGACACGCAATCCTGCTTTCCCTTCCTTGCAGCCAGAAGGACACAGGAGACTGTGGAAATGGCTCGTGTTCCCTCTGTGCCTCTCACAGAAAGCAGTGGCATGGGACACAATACTAGGTGACAGTTGCCTGTGGAATATTCTTTACTCCCAGTGTTTCCATTCAGGACACCTCAGTATTTAACAAAGCAAAGCAGCTGAACCCTCAGTGTAAGAGAGCTCTAGGTACAGGAGTCACAGCAAAATATCTAAATCCACCTAAAGAGGAAAACCAGCTTTGGCACCCACAGCTGATCACATTTATATCCTGCCAGCAGGATGGATCCCATGTTACTCCCAAGAGCAGGGAATTCCCATGCAGAGCTGCCTTGAGTTACTAACCCACTCTGTGAGTTTGGTTTTGATTTGGGATTAATTTCCAAGAGTGCCCATGTGGTTTTGCATGGCTGTTTGTTCCTAAAAGCATTTAGCCTACCCTTTTGAGTTCTGCTTTTCTTCCACTGGAAGATAGAAACCTCACTAGGGACTGAGTTCCCACTCAAGTACTTACAAATGTGATGTAGGTGGCTAAGACACATTGTTTTATTCGAAAGGCTCACACTGTGTTTGTACTATGGCACACCTTTGGAGACAACCTCATTACAGACCAATATCCCCACCTGCTAGATCCTGCACAAACACAGATGAGAGCTCATCCCTGCCCTATGAAGTCTGCATACCAGACAGCAGACATGGCGAAAAGCTGCTGGCACAGCAAGACTGGCAGAGGAGGCACACCCCACCAGCTGGAGAAAAGGCAGGCAAGCCGACTTAGGGAGTGGAGATCCCCTCCTCAAGACTTGCACCCATGCCCTGGCAGCGGTTTTACCTTCCTGGCCACTCGGTGGCAGGATAATCTGTGGTCGTGGCACACCCACTGCCTAGCCCCTGTCAAGGACTTATTTAACCATCGCAGTAAAGAGAAGTCTGAGCCTAGAAAGATGCTTACAGTGAGATGGAGGGGAGAAGCAGCAGACACATTCCCCTACTGCAGCTACCTTTCCTCCCTCTTCACGGCTGATGTAACCATGGCGAGTCCTTGCTGGGTGGTCCAGAACCCAAGGGTACCCACAGCGTCCTCTTGCTAATGTCAACAGTGGCAAATCTCATCACAGTCACTGGCTGTCTCCACTCAGGGACATTGTGGTGAAAGAGCAGTAACAGAGATGCAGCTGTTCATGTTGTGTGCAGCTACCAGCAGCCAGCCTGCTTCAGGTGGCTGTGTTAGGTTCATCTACTTCATCTCAACACATCTGAACAGAGCAGAGACCCTCCTTCTCCTGCAACCTGCCTTTGCCATGGCCTAGGATGCACCAATAGAAGATGTAACAGTTTCTCTCCCCTACCTGAGCCCTACACTACCCATAATTGCATAATCCTCTAATGGCTTCCTCTCCCTGCCAGAGATTAATTTATGCTTTTAATCATGCTCTTGGTAAATTTCAACCAAGTTCAAACTACTTGTTGGGTCACAGCATTCCTATATAAATGTCTAATCCATAAATTTACTAGCCCTTGTGCTGGTCTGTGGCAGTGGGTTTGGTCTGGACAGGTGGGAATTGATGAATTTGTTCCTCTCTGAGGGGTGTTTTGAGCAATGAGAACTCCAGCCAGCTGGAGCGATGGGGACAAGAGCTGTAAGTCTCTCTAAGGGCATTGCCCAGGAGCCTTGCTGTGAATAAATACCTACCCGACTTTCCACAAAATCTATTGCATTATATATATTTGATGCATGCAACTAGAGCAAATTCCAGGGACTGATTAATTGCAGGGTGAGAAATGTAAGTGCCTTTAATCTATAAAAAGGAAAAGCATGTAGCCTTTAAGACTTCCTCTCTTGTATCAGGCTGACTTGCAGTGTCTGTTGGCCTGTTCTTGATCATTCATCATGTACCTGTTTATTACCTTCACTTCGGTCTCCAGCATCCCTAGTCTCTCCATGCATCAGATCTCTGCTCACCCCAGCAGCTCCCCAGCCCCTCTTGCTTTGGATCATTTGAATTGCACTTCACTGGATCTCTGTGATTTTTGCACTCCTCATTAATTACGCCGCTCTTTTTTCCCTCCTTGTGTTTATCCTGCTGTTTGTATCGGCCCACCTCTGCTTGTTTTACAACCACCTGGCAACACACAATGACAGGGTGTTGAAACAGCTTAGCTGGTAAGGGCTGGATAGCCGTCAAAATGCCATGTTAGTTACACAGGTGCTGCTGACTGAGGAATTGGCTCAGACATCCAGTCACCTAGAACACACATTCAGATTGCTGTATTACTGGGCTGAGGGAGCAGGGAGACCCGCCTGGCCATAAGCATCACTACCTCCCATCTGCGTGGGTGTCAGCAGAGCAGCGGAAATATTGGGGAGGTGAAGAGAAAAAGCTACAGCCTCCTTCCCAACATGATGCACAGAGAGGAGGAGACAGGGCTTGGAAGAGATGCTCAAAGCTGTTTGCTCCTGGCACCAGCAATGACATCACCATGAGGCTGTGATCTCAATGGCATCCACATGCTAAGCAAGCTGGGTATGGAGGCTATTTTTGCACTCCACAGCCATACTGAACAACCCTCCCACCCACAGGTGCCTGGTGGCGGGAGCTGCTGTGCCATTGGAAATACCCTCCATCAGCTGAGCAGCAAGCCTAAGCACCTACTCTGCGTGCAAAAGGGTCACTGGGAATTCTGCCGGCTCAAACTCAAATCCTATGCAAGAGGACATATGTGCAGAGACCACTTTACTCACCACTAAAATGCACTAACCTCCCACGGTCAGTGGTACCCAGGTACTCAGGTTATCACAGTCTGGTATCAGAGGTGGAAAAAGGATGTACAGCAGGACACGTCTAATTGCTCTGGGAGAGCAGCCTCACAGCTCAAGCGAACACCACTTTCTGGGCATGTGTCATCTTGCAGTCAAACAAGGCTTCCCTTCACTAGAAAATGTTTAACACCGTCACTCACAAAGCAAATGTGCTAATGTAAACAGTTTCAGTGTTGGCTAGATTAACTACACAGCACATCGTTGCACTGAGCTGGGCAGAGCACCTTTGCCATGTCTGGGCTGCTGAGTTCATCCACGCTTATGAATGGGCTATAGCAGGCAGTTCCCCTGGGCAGGGTTCAAGTAAGAAAATCTGCACAGCAGCCCTTCAGTCAGGCACTAAAACAAGGGATTGCGCAGTAACTTTTTGGTAATTTTGGGTCAGACGTTTTTCTCCACATTGTTAATTAGAGAATATATCTGCAAAGAATAGGTATCGTCTCCCAGAGTAATCTTTTGCTGATTGCATCTCCTGAGCTCAGACATATCCAAATGCGTATGCAGTGCCGAGTACGTGGCTGATTACTGAATAAAGAACAGCATTCAGATAGCTGGTGCAGGGAACACTATGCAGTAATAAGCAGTCAGTCTTTGGGAAGTTTGGCTAGTTCAGGGTGTTTTCAATATATGGATATGCAATCTTTCTTTTACATTTTCTTAGGAGGATATTATTGCATATAGCCCTATATAGTACATTGCACAGTCGCACAATAATTTAAGCAAAATGAATTACAGCTTTTGTTGCTGGAACAACACAAAAGATAAAAAGAGCAATATAAATATGCATGCATACATGTATATAAAGAAGGCACAAGATATTTAAGAAGTCACAGGAGAAAAAAAAGTTGGTGGTTTGAAGCCATAGTTGGGAAAAGATTGAAAAATCCAGCCATACTCATACAAAATTACAGGTAGAATTTTTAGATAAGGAGAAATTAATTATACAAGCTGGAACTGGGCCAGGACACTGTCCTTTTCTATACTACACAACGTTATCATGTTTGAACATGCTTGAAGCTAATTGAGTCAGAGGACACAATGCTGAGCACAACTTTCCTCTGAGAGCGGGAGCAAGCCAGCACAGCCCCCTCTGGGTCACTCTGGTCCTATTGTCATGGGGCATCGTGTTTTTGAATGCAATTTTTCTAGGGCCCTGCTGACCACTAAATCAGTCAAGATCCCATCTCTGACTGAACACAACCATATTGAAGCACAAGGCACCTTTGTCCTTCATGCTCTTGCAGACATTTGTGCTAATGTTACACCAGCTGAGAAGATGGCTCACCAGGATTTAGATATGGAAAACACCCCCGTGTAGCTGACACTGCTGAGCAATGCACGGGGACCTGTAAGCCCTTCACTTGTAGAGTGCTTTAGTTACATGTCGTGGCAGAAAATGGGGGAAAGGGAGGGGGAACACAACATCGCAGCTGTCTGCCAAGCCTCATTCAGCTTTTTCAAAGCAGTGAGTACTTCTTCCACCAACTGATCTTTCTGCAGAATCCTAGTTTCCCTCTCCCATTAAGGCTTTATCCTATGCAGGGCACCACAGCGATGACTTTTGCTTTAGGGTCCTCTAATAAGCTTTCCTAATTTGAGAATAATGAAGACTGAAGGGTTCACATCCTGCAGGCCAGTCAAGGAAGGGGACAGCCCAGGATCGTAGAGGTTGGGGAGGACACTAATATGTTTTAATTGCCTGCTAAACTTTTGCTTGTTCTCCTGGGACAGAAAGGGGCCCTCTTGCTCCATGAATTTCACTGAAGGCATATGGCACAGGACCTTTAGTGGAGCAACCAGATTTCTGCATACCTTGGGATTAATGTTGAAAAGATCTGAGTAGATAGCACTTACGGAGACGGAAGGCTGTGCACCCAGTCGCACTGGGGGAAGGAGTCAGGAAACCTGCCCACTCCTGGTGGGTTGAGTCCATTTGCCAGCGTTTTCTGGGGGACACCCCCAAGAAGTGGTGCACCCAGCAGAGGAGAGCTGGTCCCAAAGGCAGGCGCAGGAGCAAAGCTCCTTCTCAGCTATAGCTGCACTAACAGTGCTTTGGGAAGTGTCAGGAACTAGGTCCTGAAGAATGACAGAGTGGTCATGTTTTGGGACAAACGTGCAGGGATCTCCTTGCTGTACTGAAGGCAATGTCGGCCACTGCAATCATAAGTACCAGCTACATTTTCTTCCCAAACACATGCGTTATTTTCTGACTTCTTTTGCTGCTTATTGATCTGCCATTGAGTACAGGCTACCAATAGATACCTCAGAGAGTAGGACTCATTACACTTCATCCTGGTCCCATTTTACATCACTCAGCCCTCCTCCCTCTGTGCCTGACATTTTGGCTACCCTGCAGTGGAGAACTTGGCCCAGAAGGAAATCCCAATTCCACTTCTGTCCTCAGGGCCTGGCACTCAGTGCAACTCACCTATAAGGGAGGCATTTATCCCCCAGTCACCCCTGCCATCTTAACTCAAACACAAACAACTGGGCTTTGGTTGACCTACCCTTAGCAGTCTTCTAGTGAAGATGTCCATGGGTCCAGACTTCCAGCAGAGACCTGCCCAGGCAATGAGTTTGGTGGGAGATTTATCTAAGCCAAAAGAGGTATTTATTTGGGGATGATGTAAATCTTTCTCTAGAGTCCATTGAGACTGGACTGAATTTAGATACCAGTGAAAACCTAAGCGTATAGCTGAGATTTCAACCCCTAAAGCTTAGGTGAGCCCCTACAGACACAGAGAGACGTGCATGCTCACATACACAAACACACATATATGCACACACACCAGTGCCAGTTATCTGGACAATTATCAAGAGAAATGCTCATCCAAGGGCAGCTGTGCCCCAGACACTGGCTTTAGGCCAGCATAGCTTATGTTTGAGAAATGCCTTCTGCTGTGCCACGACCAAGGAAAGAGGCCTGGAGATGTCCCCTATTAGATACCTAATGTTAGGGAGGTGCATCCCCACCTACATGGCAAGGGTAGTAGACCCTGGATGGAGCAATGAATAGCTCTTGTCTTCCTGTGCTGTGTTTAAAAGCTTTTCTGTAAACCTTGGGGCTTCAAAGAACCAAAGGGGTCAGTGAGTGCTGATAACATCAGAATAAATGTATACTTGTCAAACTTGAGTATCATAAGGCTTGTGATGATGTGATTATTCCCCTCCATATTTTTACCTGTTTTTTCATAGCTAGTCCTGGGCCACCAGATTTTGGCTGAGGTGAAAGTTAAAAAAAAATCTACAGATGAAAACTGATCAACTCTTTCCAGTTCTAGCCCATTGTTGTGCATCTGGGAGATTCAGAGAGAGAACCTGATTTTTCAGTCGCTATCTCATTCACTGATAGCATCTCCAGACTTCTTAAAAATCATTCACTTCAGCTAAAGCCCTGTCAGTTGAACCGTTTGAAAAGTTCTGGTTGGACTTTTTCGAGTGAAAATTAAAGAAATAAAAACCTCCTGAGAAATATTTTTCTACTGTTTGAATGCTTTTTCAATCCCTTTTGACGATTATATTTGCTTTTCAGTCACACGCTCCATTTAGTTTTCTGTTTGGATTGTTTTTACTCTATTAGCTGTTTTAAAGTGTGCAGCTTGGCCAAAAGGTGAATATTTTCAAACCTGAAACTAGATTGGCAGACATTTCTTTTTTCAAAACAGAACTTGTCAATTAACAATTTCAGTGACAAAAAAAAAAAGGAGAAAATGCTGTGAACAGTATTGAAGAGGTAGAAAATCTTCATGTTTTGAAAAGGTGTTTGAAAGGTGCATTAAACTGTTTGAAACTTTCAAACTGTTCCCATTTCCCCTGCACCTCCAGCCAAGACTTAGTTCTGGCTAGCAAGTGAAATCTAGTTAAATATCCCCCTTCCTTTGGCAGATGATCCTGGGGCAAGAGCTAATGTTTGAATAACCTATACAATATTTCAGCTATGTTTTGAAAGTTAGTTAGCGAGCTTTGATGTCAGTGTCCTGCATTTGAGTGGGAATTAATGCAACTCTGTCCTAGACCTGGAAAATGGATTTTTGTTTTCTTAACAAAAAATATCAGGTGCTGTCGGAATTGGCCCAAAACAATCACATTTCATTTTTGCACTAAGACACTGCCAAGAAAAAAAAAAAAAGAAATTGATTCCCCATCAAAATGGTGCTGTTTTGAACTCAGAAATACAAGGGTGAACACATTTGCCTTAGTAGCTAAAGCACATGGGTTGAGATTGAAAAAGAAAACCCCAATATTCACCTTTTTTTTTGGCCTTCTGGTATCACTAAGGTCACTATTGCACTGGTGGATATTGAAGTTGGGAATAACCACTCTCACAAGACCATCCACACGAGCAGCTGAGTCATTTCACTGCAGCAAGCCCAGCAACTTACCGCTGATAAGAGAACGGGGCAGGTACCCCAAGGGACACAGGTCTGTGACAGTGGAGGCCTGGAGCTGAGGCCCCTGCTGCACCCCTCAGAAAGGTGCCTGGTTGGGTCTTAGATAATGTCCCACCTCCTTTGGTGATGAGTGGCAGTGCTGACATTACCCACTGTCTCTCCAGCTTCATATCAAAACTGGATATTGAGCCTT
Organism: Burhinus oedicnemus; assembly: GCA_008921705.1. Classification (NCBI taxonomy): domain Eukaryota; kingdom Metazoa; phylum Chordata; class Aves; order Charadriiformes; family Burhinidae; genus Burhinus; species Burhinus oedicnemus. Next base: position 19,184 of record VFFE01004491.1, on the reverse strand, counting down.
TCAGTCTCTCCTGTGCTATTATTGACTTACCTTTCACAGTTAGTGCTTAACATCTATTTTTAGGATTCTCAATAAGCACATATTTATGTGTTTAGGTATATATAATCCTCTTTACCTTTACATCTACTAGCCAGGGATTTTCTTTCCCTGGCTCATAATTTTGCTGCCCTTATCAATTATCTGCATTTACAAATGTTTAATTTCTGTCAGCTGTTACGAGCTTCCTTGGCTGAACACTGCTTTTCTTGTTCTGAATCTGGCTTGCTGCATCTGAGTGTTTCTGCTGTGTTCCACCCTTTTAATTGCACCCCACAGGTAGTCTAGCATCCTCTGACTAGCTCAGCTAGTCCATTTTCTTTATTTTTAGCTCCCCTAAAAATAGCTGACTGCCCTCTCACCATTAAAGGTGACCCACTGCTCTGCGTTTCCAAAACCTACCACTTCTTAGCACTTCTTTATAAATAACCTCTTTGGCCTTTTCCATTGGTTGGACCAGGGTAACCTCTGCAAAGATCAACTTCTTCCCTCAACTTCCCTGTAGTCTTGGGGGTCATGATTAGTGGTTGGTGCCAAGATGAACTGACACCATTGGAGACTTCCCTACCATCTTTGCCACCCTGTCCTCCTCTATAGCCCCAACCTGGGTTTTGTTTTTTGAAGACAATGTGCTGATGCTTTGTCATTTGCTGGCCTGACAGGAGGGGTTCAAGACAGCTCCAGAATCCTACAGGTTGTTTAGCAGTGTTATCAGCAGCTTCATGGTGGACTTCAGCATGCAGCCCCCAACCAGTTTCCAGGCAGTGTAAGGGGACATTCAACCCATGGAGATGGTATCCCATCCATGCCTCTGCCTTGGTATGCGTTTGTGCTTCTTGAACATGAAAGGTGCTGGAAGCTATTCCTTCATTCACTCTCACCATGTAATCCCAAGACACTAGCCTCAACCCACAGCTGCTAGGGAACACCAGGGGAAGAGCCCCTCTCAAGTAACGTTGCATTCCTAATTTCAACTCATCTCCATTTCAGGCTTTTAAAACATCACACATGCAGCAAAATTCCCAGGCATTCTCCAACCTAAGAACAAAATGAACAAAGACAACCAAGAAAATGTTCTGATTATGGGTTCTGATTTTTTTTAACCCTGATATTCTGTGGTAGGTTTCTTTATTTTTGAATATAAAGTGACAGAAATAATTTGTTGTTAGAAAAGAGAAAGTATCTTTGACTATTTACAGATTTTGTACATCACAAAGTTTTTCATGTTTTTGTTGATTTTTCTTCTTTTTTTTCTTTTTTTTTTTACCTCCACATTCTTTAAACAATGCTGAACTGGAAATTTCAACAGTTCACAAAAACCCTCTTCCCAAAAAACAAACCCCAATGAGAAACAAGAGAAATCAAAGGGGAAAAAATCAACTCCTTTCATAGTTCTCCAGGAAATCCATTTGCTTAAATATATATATTTATATATTTATATATATTATTTTTTTTTCAAGTTCAAACACCAAAATTCAAGAGAAAGGAAAAAACCAAATCAAAACAAGTGTCTTCCCCGCCCCCCTCCAGAATCTGTTGATCCCTGCTTGTCCAAAATCAGAAAGAGTTATTTACAGAAAGAAGAACCGGAGGGGGGTGAGGGTGTAGGGAAGAGGAGGATGAGGTCATGACTGGTGGAGGAAAGATAGTAGGATTAGGGCCTCGGAGAGATGAGGCAAGCCTGAGTTCGACCGCGCTTTCCCTTAGGAAGACGCTACACTGGGGAAGTATCCACAGTGTCCCCTTGCCCCCATGTTCATTGCAAGGGTGCTGCCTTTCTGGGTCCCCATCTCAGCCCCACACCAGGTGCTCGGTGGTCATCTCTGCCCTTCTACCTGCACTCTCCACTGGTCCTCCCCATGCCAGCCAGCCTGCCCTGAACAACCCTAGCCAAAGGTGGTACTATAGGGAGCAGAGCGGAGCGCCTTGAGGGTCTCCACTGCACCCAACTGAGCCCCTTCATGAGGATCAGTGCCAAGGACCGGCAGCAATGGCTGCTGGCCCTTCCCCTCCCACTGGCTCCTTTTGCTGCTCACCCATTTCACTCCAAGCCTAAAGTTGCTGAGCATGCAACTAAACTGCATGTTCACAGAAGCCTGACCCCAGGGCCAAAGCATTACATGAAACTCATCCTGTTGCCAGCTATCCTTGGCATCTTCTTCTTCTGTTTCATGACTGCGGGGTATCAGCAAGCAATAGGTGCTAAGGAAAGACTTCTCCACAGAAATCCACCTCTGATCCCTGTTCCTCCTTCCCTCCCTGCCATATCCTGACTTCAGCTGCAACCTGCTGGAAAAGTTCTGCCAAACAAGTTAAATATTACATTGAAAAAAATGAAGTTTATGTTGCAGATGTGAGCCCGCAATTTACACGATTTGTGTGTACTATAATGTATTAATCAGGAAACACTATGTAAATGTGTGTAAATGCAAACCACGATCTTAAATCAGTTTTGCATAATGCAAGTAAACAAATTAATCTCCCAATGCACTTGTAAATGTTAATAAAAACTTGACATTATCCATTAAGTTTAGATAATGTTACTGGATGAGAAAGCGGTGTTGTATGTCACATGTGTCCTTGAAATGCAAATGAGGAAAATTTACATGTCCAAGACATGTATGTTCTTGAGAACTCAAATTGCTGTTTCTTGCAAGTCATGTAAGCTCTACTTTTTCCATCAGCAATTTCTTTTTAAAACACTGCCTCCTCCCTGGAGAGAGTAAACCATTCAAAATAAAATGTAAGGAACCCTTGAATATTTGAAGAGTGGCAGTGACTCTGTAAGCAGGAGTATGCATAATTTAAAGAGGTACTGGCAAGACGGACCTAAAATTTTGGAGCAATTATGAGGCTGGATCTTGAACGAAGCTGAACTGTAACCCTAGGAAAACTGTTTTTATCATCCTAGCCTTCTGAAAACAAAAGGAAGCTATGTCAGCCTCTGTCCAATTGCATGTTTGTTTGCACTTCAAAGCATCCTGCAAGGTTTGGAAGCAAAGCCCAAGAAGAAGCTGGCCAGGAAGACCAGTCACTATTCAAACAGACCAGGACGTCTTGGACAAACTTCATCAAGAGATGCCAAGTTGGATGAACGTTTTGCAGGGTACAAAGAGGCTCTTGAAGTCTCTCCAATGTGGCAGCCTGAGGTGTTACTGCACACTGGTGGAACCGAAAAAGGAAATTATTTTCTGTACAATGTTTTGACAGCCTCCCTGTAAAAGCTGAAAGTTTGTAGCAGCCTGACAAAAGCAGCAGAGGGATGCTCAAGACTACTTGTGAGGAGTACACTAAGACCTTGATGTGCAAGTTTCCAAGGAAGGGAAATGAGTTGTATTTTGAATCCTAGTAGAACCTCCACGATCAGCTCAGAGAATTCAGGTCAGGGTGGCAGCAGAGGCTGAGCCCCATGCACTGCACACATCCTGAGAGAGCCTGTACAGCCCAGCACCTCTCTGGATTAGGCCCATACATGCACCTCCTCATGCTACCTGTAAAAGCAGACCTAATTAAAAATGCACAGAGAAAACTACCATAATTTGTGGTTCAGGTTCTCTTTGTCCAAGGCTGGGATGAGGCAGAGCATCTTCAAGGCTCTGCCCGATGGAAGAAGTGAAATGAAGCTGGAAAACCAGAGCACTGTTGGAATAGCAAGATTTCTCACCAAACTCACATGAAGCAGAAGCTGATTGCCTTGGGCATAGCTTTGCAAATAGCTGTCATCCCTTCATGACCTCCAGAAGGGTAAGAAGAAGAAGAATACATCCTGCCAGGTACTGAAGTGGTGACAGGCAAGTCTGGGTGGGGTCTGGTGGCCTGCTCCTGTATGGATCACAGACTTGCCTCCTCACCGTGCCCCTGCCTGTGTAGGAAATTCTCATCCCCTTACCAGGTGGGGGGAGCTCAACTGTGTGATGTTTGCACAGTACTGCAAAGAGGCAAGTGTTTCTTTCTCAAATCTCAAAAAAATAACAGGCTGAGACCCTGACTGGCCCTTCAGGTTGAGGTCCCAACATCCCAAATCATGTCTCCCAGCACAAGCTTCCTGCACTACTTCTGACCGCTTCCCAGAGAGATTCTTGCACTGCTTTCTCCAAACAACAACGATGCACACAATATTTTTGCACATGAAAATGCCAGATGTCCTTTCCTCTGCCCCTTGGCGTTACCACAGTTCATACAAGTCACATCAAGTCACCTAGCTTATCATATGTCTGGATGCCTCATTTATTTCCCCTATAAAGTGTACGTCTCATTTAATCTCAAGAAAATTAGATGCAAATGCATGCAAGATTTCAGGATATTTGCATAATATATGTAAACTATGGCATCTGTCAATTTACTTGTTAATGTAAGTGCTAATATTAACGTATTTCAGTTTAGCATCAAAATTGCAAACTCTTTGAAGTAAGGACTATGGCAGTGTGAAGCACTGAACGGACAAATCTTGTTTGAAAACAGGACCTAAACATTTTTGATCCATTTTATGTCAGGGTTTCACCCTGCTGGCAAAGCATTTCACTTTATTCACTGCTTCCCAGATTAATGACTGATACTGACACGGCCCAACTCCACAGCAATAGTGGTGGTGTTAGGAGAGATGGAGTCATTTTCACCAACACAAAATTACCCCTGAAGCCACCAGTCACTGCTTACGTTCCATGTGCATTCCCAAACACACCTTTCTGATGAAATCCTGCCAAATGTGCTACCTACTTCCCCCTCTGTGGCAGGTGCTATCGAGAAGGGAGCTGCTGTACCTTCTGAAGATAGCTTCACATCCTCAGCTCAACCCAGGGCATCCTCCAGGAGCAGTTGCTCATTCAGATTATTATCACAATATTTTAGGCTCAGGAGAGCTCAACTAGTTTACCTCACTATTAAATACTCCAGCCACTTCATAAAGAAAGAATTCTGTATTCTTTAAAAAGAATAAACATTCTTAGCTTTTGTAGTGGAAATTTCTGAAAGCACCTGCACAGCTAAGCACTATTGGCTTTCAATGAGACGGGCTTTGTTTAAATAAATCTCTCAGGTGCTTCTAAAAATCCTTCCCTAATTGATGCAAACATGGCACAAGCATTAACTAATTATTTCTTCCCAACACTCTGTGCTGCTGGCCCCCAGGCACCTTCAGCTATCCAGGATGTGTATGTAGTAGGGTGACGAACACAGCCATGCAAGGACCTGAGACTCTGGACTCATGGTTCATCCCTTGAGACCAAGGTGGTAGAGAAAGTGGCCCTGCTTTTGTAGCAGAAGCTATACTATTCCCTCAGAAAAAGGATGTAGAAACACACCCAAAACCTGTGTATGGCCACCAGCTGAAGATCTACTACTGCAAAACAATACACAGAGAGGCATAGTCTGAGTTTCAAGTGAGGAAAGAACCTTCTCTTTCCCCCGTTTCAGGAAATTTTCCCTCGGGAGCAGGGGAAACAGACAAGGAGAGAACCAATCCCTTCTTTTCTGCTTAGATTCGAGTCTACACAATGATCTGGAAGGAAAGGCAAGCGCATGGTGTAAGTCACTTAGCATTCCAGTGCGCGTCCCCTCTGCTAACAGCGCAGCAGCAACCCGCAGCCGAAGGGCGATCACTTACCCAAAGCTTAACCTTGCGGCTGGCAGGCCTCGGTCTCTTGCCTCCTCAGCGAGGATAACTAATCAGAGAGCCACAGAGGCAGGTCCAAAACATCATGCTTCTCCAATTTTAATCTAACGTCTCAGATAAGAAAGCGGCCATGAAGCCCTTACTCTCGGCATATAAAGAAGGGGAAGGTCAGCAGGGACAGCAAACCGGGCTGCCACTGCAGCACAGAGAGAGCCCTGAAATGGCTTGGGGAGGAAGGAGAACATCTGACCCGTTAGTCCCTAAGCAATATGAAGCTGCAAAGCTAGGAAAAATGGCTGGTTGGTTACAACTAGCTCTCTTCGGTCCTGAATGGTGTGCTTTCATGTGTATCTTAGCACAGCAAGGTTCAGCTCCCAGAGCTGACAAAGGAGCATCTGTGTGCAGAGAAGGGCCACCACAGCCAGTGGAAGTGCATTTACCACTTGGAAAAGTCCCTATGTGTGGGAAGCCAAAGAGGAGCCCTGAAATTGTTTACTCTAAGAAGTGAACAACATCAGCTAATATGCCCCCGCTATGGGATGCCTTTTCTGTAACTACAGTCCTAGTCCCTTGTTCAAATGTCAAAAAGCCACATCGAATAGCTCTTCTTCACTGACAGAATCTTGGCTTCCTGATGGACCTGCAAATCAGCTGTGAGGGCAAACAAACCCAGCAGCACTCATGTTACCAAAGACACACAGGTGTTTCAAGGAGAGCATCTAGAGCTTGCATGCTCAAAAACTCCAGACTCCTGCCCTTGCTGTACCTCTGTACTGCAAGGACTTCTGCTCTCCCTCTGGGCTGGTTAAATGTCTACCCTGAAAGACCTAAGCAGTGATGTGCAGAGACAAGGTGGGCAAAATGTAAGCTGTTCCGCTTTGTCATTAGACCCTCTGGGTCTAGGGAAAGAGATGAGCCTGCCACTTCAGGGAAGGGAAGGTGAGTGAGCGCAGAGGCTCGAGTAGATCAATGGCCCCTGCCTGAACTTCCAGCTAGCGTAATGTGTGGCCAAAGCCCCAGTTCCAGTCTCTGAGACATTATGCTTGGAAATATGAATTTTCAGAGCATTTGCCAAGTTTCTGCTTTAGCTCCATTCCTACTTCCAGGGAGTTGCTTTCAAAATGTATTCCACCCAGACCCATATTTCCAGGCCGTGTTTTTCCTCCTCCTAACACCCTGTGCAGCAAAGTTATCTGTTCTTCTCCACTGCACTCATTCCTCTGCAGACATTTCCTGAAGACAGGCAAAGCCCCCAGAGCTGAGGTTTTCATTGTGACTTTTCCATGCCTGCTGCCAGAGGCAGCACTTGTGCTGTCGGGTCAGCAGCCTGGGCTCTGATGTGAACGTGCACTTTCAGCACGGAAGCTGAGGTCTCTGTAGGTGCTCAGTCCCTTGCCCTATCCCCTGCCTCGCATCCTCCATGGGGCATCCTGCTGCCCAAAGAAGAGAATGCAAGACCATCTCTTAGATGGAGGAGACAAGAAGACCTGGCCGTCATAAAGTCACAGGGCTGCTCTCGCTCCATGCCACATTCTCTAGCTGGTGAGCACAAACCACACACCAGCACAGAATTACATGGCCACCCACACACCACCCTCTCCCTGATTCCCCTTTTCCTACCCTTCCCTGCTGCTACTGTCTTAATCCCTGACTCTGCTAAGGGGACGTGTATAAATAGGAGGCTGCTGGTAGGGCACCAGTCTCAGGGTGATTGTCCAGGCTAAAGATAAGAGGCTCCTTGTGATTCTCCTCATTATATTTGAGGGAGCAAATGCCAGCCAGTGACACAAAAACAGAGCCAGTCCACTGGTCACAGATGTAAGATACCATGTTCTTTGTAAGGAAGGCAACTGGAATATCCAAGCACTGGAGGAAATTAAGGTAAGAAATACCCCTAAGCTGTGTGTAATGACTTCTCAGCCCTCATGGTTCACTGAAGGACACAGAACAGCGCTACCTTCCTCCCGCAAGGGAGCAAGGGCCCTTTTTCTTAACATGCAAGGACAGGATGCCACAGAGGCATACTATTCTTCACAGCAAGACAATCTTGCTGGCACCATTTGATGGTGAGAGGACAGGACTAGGAGACAGAGCAAGCGGGAAGAAGGGTAAATAGCCAGATAACTCACTGGAGGAACAACCTAGATATATAACTAATAATGACAAAAGCTTCACAAGGCAGAGGAAAGTCACTCTCTTCTTCCCTGTAGGAGTCAAAAAGCAAAAACAGGTAGTGCATGGGATGGCTACAGGCAGAGACAGGCTAACTCAGACCTAGATAAGCCAAGAAGTTGCTTCAGGATTTGGTCTCTCATGCTAAAAGGATTCTCCCTCTCTTTCCTCCACCAAGAGGTAATGTTCCCATGGATCCTCTTTCACACCTCTATCTGGGGCTTAGAATTCAAGAATCCACCAGTCCAGTTGGTCTACACCACCGCTGCCTCCAGGTCCTCCCTGTACACTCCACCTATGTCTATCTTGACTTGAGCAGAAGACAAGATTTTGACTCAGGGATTCTTTTCCTGCACACTGCCAGAGGAGTAGTCTAGGCTGATCTTGAGTCTTTACTGATTTTCATTCTCTCGGTCAGTGCTCAACCCGTATTTTAAGCTATATGGTGTGTTATCTGCCTCCTCCCTTTCAGCCTACAATGCAGAAGACGCTCAGACAGTGAGGACAGGAGCAACAGAGAAGGTCCCCTGCTAGCTGATGGGGCAGTGTTTTAATGATTGTGTGGGAGATGATAGCATGAGGGAGGGAAGATGAAATTCATATGCGGGAGATCTGATTCACTCAGGCACAAGGAATGTTTTCAAGACAGAACAGACAGAGCAACCTACCAACTTCCCTGGACAGTCCGGAAAACAGCATCTCCTGTCCTCTGACAATTCAAAGGAGTGACACCTTGATCCACAGCAGGGTGGAATGGGTGCTACCACCTCCTCAAAGGCAATCTAGTGCTCCAGCACCTAATGTCAGAGACCCCAGAGGAGGCAAAGAGCACTGACACCCCACTTCCTTCAGTGGAGCCGAGAATTGCCACCATCATTTCTAAGAGGGACTGGAGTGCTGAGACAACATATTGTCTGGAATTGGGAGAGGCAGTCTGCTTCCTTTAAGAAACCCATAATTTTGTGAGTTTTTTTAAAGGAATGAAGAGGGGTGCCAATATGTCCTGCAAAAGGATACTACCTTGTTCCCTTACTAAGGAGGAAACTTGAAGACACCCTCGTTTAACTCCTGTGCCTCACGTAACAGAAAACAGAACTTTGTCAGCCCTTCATTAATGTCTTACCTCCTTCACACCTGCCTCCCCAGTACCACAACTCAACTACTCAAAAACCGTAAATCAAGCAGAAAAGATTCGTGATTGCTGTTAACACTTAAAAGCAATTCATGGCCATTTTCAGTTTGTCTTTTGGGTTTTTTTTGAGTTTTGGGGATTCATTCTCTTCTTATTTTCAAGATTTTCTCCACATCAATCAGAGATAAAAACATCTTTTCATATAAAATGAGTTGTGTTTTTTCCTTTTTTTTTTTTTTACATAATCACAAGACTCCAGTTATCAAGATTGAAGAAAAACATCATGTATTGTGAAACAGTAAAAGCTACGGCTGTAGCATCTCTCTCATACACCACTCCTTTTCTTTTCCTTCTTTTCCCTCAACAACTAAACAAAAAAAGCCTCTGCACAACTTTTATTCTTGATCATTTTATTTTGGTGGTTTTCATGCTACATAAAAATTAGTTTTTATATCAAAAAATTATTCACAATATTTCCAAAATAGTTCAAGTTTTTTTTTCCTTTTTGTGTTTTTTAAATATTTTTAATGTATTTTTATTTCTGTTTTTTTTTTACTGCAGCTAGGGTTACAAAACATCCCATTTCCTCTCGCCACCACCAATTCGCTGTCAGTTTCCTTTTACATTTGCATATGTAAAAAAAAAGAAAAGAAAAGAAAAAGAACAAAACTTTTTTTTATCATTTACTTGAGAAATAAAAAGTCATTTGGCACTCATGTCTCTGTGGCTCTGATTTTCACCAGTGGAGTGGCTGGAGGTGTGTGTGGGGAGGTGTGTGTGTGGGTGCACGCATGTGTGTGCATACAGGGGATGAGGAGGAGGCAAAATTTAGGCAAAGATGGTCTCAGAAGCAGATAGGATATATCTGCTGTGTGCAACAGCCTGATGGGTGGCCAGGTTCACCGCAAGATACCAACAGCTCAAGAGAAGAGGAGGTAGCAGTGTTGGGCAGTAGAAGACTTACACTAGAGGTGAGTATTTCTTTTTCTTTTGGTTGATAGACTGAGCTCATCAAACGTGCTCTCCAAAGTAAATGTACATTAGTTAGAAAGCAAATATAGCTGAAGCTGACCTGTGCCAGCTCTAGAGATGCTACCTGCCCCAACCCTGGTAGACATGACAGTCCTCCACTACTGTTCTCAGCCACTTCCAGGCGCCAAAGGATGAAGGTGCTGGGCTTTCCCTTAGGTATTATGACATCGAAAGCTGGCCAGATACCCATGCACCACCTTTAATCCCTACTTCATGGTCTGTGAGACGCCACTCAGCTTTGAATGACGTTATCTGAGTCGAGGGTCAGCCCTACTCACTTGCAAATAGCTCAGGAGAGGCCAAAAAGGGCCTTTCTCCCTCCTTACCCAGGCAATCCCTCATGGCCTCAGGAGGGCAGGACCTGAGGGTTAGACACCCTCCCTGCCTGCTACCCACCCTGCAGCAGCCTTTGGGGCAACGGCCAAAGCTCACTGGAGAAACTTCTTTTTTTTTTTTAAAGGGAAAAAAGATTAAAAAAAAAAGGAAGGAAAAGAGAGGGAGTACCAAAAAAAGCCCCAGCCCCAAAACCCACCTGCGCAACGGCTAAATAATTTGCCTTCTGTGACTCCACAGGGAAGTCGGTGAAAAGCTACTTCCTGAAAGGCTGCTGCCTCCTCTATATACCAGCCCTCACCTCCAATGCTTTTGTCACTGGCAAAGAGACGTTTCAAGATAGCCCTGCCATTCAGGAAAAACATGTACAAAGGAAAGACCCCAAACACAGCTGAACCATACAAACAATAACTGCACAGAACTGAGGTCTCGGAAAGTTGTATTGCTGAAAACACCTCCCTGCTCCCACTAAAAGGACTGTGTAAACAAACAAACAAACAAACAAACAAAATCAACAGCTAATCAACAAACTTATTTCTTTCCCATGTTAGAAATTTTGAAAAATGCAAAGCTAAAAGAGCAGTTTGCTGCATTTCTGACAACATGTGAGAGAGCGCCTGCTCCAAAGATAAGAAAAGCAACCAGACAGGCAAAGAGGCCTCCAAAGCTAGCAGCTTTCTGTGCTAACCTCCGCACTAACTGCTGTCTAGTGGGAAGGTCATTTCCTACAGCACCTCTTGAAGGCTCCAGCTTGCTAGGAGCTTTTAGGTGTATAGCATGTTGACAACAGTAATAATACTTAAAATACACGCACACATATGTATACACACTCATACACATATATCTTCTCTTCCGTAAAAGACAAGCCTGGCAGAGCACAGGATACAATTTGATGGAGAGGAAAGAGTGGCTGAACATGGAAGAAAGCAGAGGAGGTGGATGGATGTGGTCTGATAGAAGGAGTCACCGGAGGCCACAGATTATTCTGTTACATTTTATATATATAACTAAAAAGAAACCATCAAAGAGGCCCAGTGACACCAGCACTAAAGGGCTGGTTAAGCAGACTTAAGATAGTGTAGGTGATGAGGGCCCTAGCCCCCAAGTGTTGCTCCTTCCTTATCTGACTAGTTATGGCATCTCTTCATCAGGTCCTGATTGTCTTTTCTGGCTGCTGACAGAGGACAGCAGTGTCTTGTTCAGCAGTTTGGCCAGTTAAAGTGCTGTGCCTGTTGGCACTGTAGGGCCCTCCCAGCAGGTCATCCTCTCTGGTGCTAGCGGTGTGGCAACCTTTGCTGGAAACGAATGGGATGGAGAATGGCTGCAGAAAGTTCACTCTCTCCAATCCTCCCTATTTACTGTCCCCTCTGAAGAAACTGAACGCTTCCAGAGCTTGGGATTTGCAAGCTCCCTACCCAGCTCCAAGCAGCAATGGTAAGGTTCTTCCAAATAGCAGGAATGGGAGATCAATCCACCACAGCTCAGCTTTTGCCTGTGTTCATCTAACACAAGAGGAAGAAAGGACAGGCTAGTGCATGCTTGCAAGTGGAATTTCAGTGCTTGCATTGCCCTAGGAGGCACCAAAAGAAATAGCGAGGAAGCCTTGTGTTTCAGTCACAGGACAGATTGACCAGATCTCTCCCAAAAGACCTTACCGGTCAGTGCATGATTGTCGTCCTGCTCCACCTACCAGTTAAGGCGAAGTAGGTAATGAGTATGGCACAATGGCTTGAAAATGCGGCACAGCGGATTCAGCACAGAAATGAATGAACGCATGGAATGAGTTTCTGGTGCTGTATTCAAACCATCTCCAGGAGGAGTCTGTGTCCCAGCCTTGTCACTGATTCAGAGCTGGTCCCCCAGACTCCAAACAAAGCAGCTGTGCCAGGGCCTACCAGGTAAGCAAGAGCAACAACAGGGTTGCCAAAGTACCTATGGGTACTCATCACCTGACTTTAGCAGCACACAGCTTCAAACACTTTTCTTTCATCTCAAACACATGCGTACAAATACCTAAGCACACATACAGACTGTGGCACCACACATACAAATGTGTGCAGGCTGCATAAATACACATACCATGAACCCACCCCTGCCCCCCATAAGTAGACACGTGCAAGAAATACAGACAAGTAGCAACAAGCATGCAACATACATATGGTGATCCCAAGCAGAGGGAACCCCTCTAGGTTATGTTCAAGCATGGCAAGTTCCTGGGAGATGAATCCTGGCACAATGCATTGCAGGAAGAGGCACACACAAGCACAAGAATCCACAAAAGGCATTCTAGGCATCTAAACCCCTAAGCAGCTGTTCCAAAAGCTTGAATTTCACAGGAGTTTAGCTGCCTGTGTCAACGGATCTGGTTCCAAGGCCTGGAAGGAAAGCAGAGGAAGAAAGCACAAAACTTTCATCTTATCCCCTTGGCTGATTTTTGTCAGTTCAGGGGCAGGCGTAACCTTTCTCCAGCTGACATAGGACTTAGCAGCCACTGCCCATGGGCCTAGATAGAAGTCCCATGTGATGGACACATTCTCTCTGGTCGCCCTGCAAATGTTACAGGTATGTCATGCTTATGGCACATTGAACAAGCAAAGAAAACACAGCAAGGAGCCTGGTGACACTCAGAAAGGTAACTCATTACTTTGGCCAAAAATTAATCTATGGAATGTACTCCGAGGGAGATGCCTGCCCACATTGTTGGGGTAGCACCAAATGGGTCAGGGATTTCCAACTTCACTTACGTTTAGAGTTCTGCCAGGAGTCACTTGAATGCACAATCATACGCCTCCTCCCAGACTGACACGTATTTGCAGCCATGTATTCACAAGTACACAGGCCACTGTGGACCATGCTGGGACAGCCATGCCAAGGTCATAGCAAGGGTACATGAGAGGGATGTCTACCCTGCCCACGCCTTTGAACAGCTTCATTCCCATGTGGCTGTAGTGGTTTCTCCCACCCAGAAATCAGAGATGCAGGCCTGCAACGGCAGATTGAGCAAGAGTTAGCTGCAGTTGGGAGAAGGCTGCTGCTCTGGATAACCTCTGGTCATGCTGTCCCTTTCCATTGCTCCCTGCACTCTCCATATGCTTTCATACTGTACAGACCAAACCCTCAGAAACCATGGCACACAGCAACACTCATGCACACACAGAGAGGCTGACTGGCCCTTCTCAGACTGTGACCAGCAGATCCAGCTGTCTTCAGGGATGAGCACCTGGTGCCATGGCTGTGGAGGATGGTGGGTTGGTGGATATTCACTAAGGAACAACGCAAGTTGTCCAAAAGGGAAGGAGGGAGGTGTCTTGGCGTTTGTCTAGCGCCCCTGCCAGTTTTACATTGGTTCTGTCTCTGCTTATTCACCACGTCACACCCTGTCACTCTCCTCCCTTACTAACATGACACTAGACCACAAACTCTAGGCAGCTCGTGCCAAGCACCAGCTTGTATTGACTTGTCAGACAGAAAGGGACCAAATACTACCAGACATTCACTCCCAGGTTTGCAACACAGCAGAACATCATGTTGGTGTTTACAAGCCACTGTCCTCTAGGCAATAAAGGAAGGTAGCCCTGTGCTTCTAAAAGATAGCATTCTTCTCCCCAGTAGCCTTGCTTTATTCACATAGAGTAAAAGCAAAGATACTCTACTGACCCTGATGTGGGTCAACCTGGAGTGGATAAAAACTGTATCTGCCCCTGCTCTAAATTCACCAGTCAGCCATCAGGGACAGAAATGTTCTTTCTCTTGGCTTTCTCACAAAAGACAATTTCACTGCTTCCTTGCATTGGCTAATTTGCCAGACCAATCATTTCTTATTTCTCAAGTGGGCAAGAGCAGAACACCACCTCAGTGAAAGTGACAGAGAAGTCAAAAATAGCTACCAAATATCATCTTCTAAAAATCTGGTCAGGGCTAGAATCTTCCAGGAGAGGAGAAGCAGAGGCCTGCCCTTCATTCATCTTCTGCACAGCATTGCACAGTCTGATGAAGACAACGGAGCAACAAGACAGTAATAAGAGGAGCAGAGTGGGCAAACAGCCAGCATAAGTCATTCTGAGGGAAGAGGCGTAGAGATGAAATTGAAGAATCAGTGTGAGTAAGATGGGAAATAAGTAGATAAGAAGCCAGGGAGATGAGGCAGTAAACTGCTGGAGAGATCAAAACACCTGAAAATGAGGTTCTGCTTAGAGGAAGGACAGAGAGGGTCTAAAGGAGAGGAAGCAAAGTGGACAAGAATGGCACAGAGGGTCCGAGACCACGCCACTTCCCCTCCCACTGGTACTGGGAAGGCCACAAAAAGAGGGATATAGAAGAGTTGGTCAGGAGATGAAGATCCAGAGAGAGATCCCTGTAATCCACAGTAACGAATGTACTCTGCTGACATCTCAGGAAGAAGACAATGGGGACCAGGGAAGAGAAAGTAATCAAAGAGCAAAGCACATAGAGAAGGAAACAGCCCTGTGCCTCACACAAACAGTCCCTAGCAATCGACACAGCTTTTATTACAGGAAATTATTAACACCCTCTGCTACCCACCACCCCTCACCAATCCCAAACCTCCCCTGTTTGGGGACCCTTTCTTGGCACACACATATAACATCCAGATAAACTTTCCGAACCAGCAAAAGCAATCACTGAAACAACTTCAAACACCACAGACCAATAAAACCACAATTTAGAAGTTAACTTTCCCAACCCCCCCCCATGCCATTATTTAATAAGGAAATACTGTACAGATATAAAACCCACCCTATTCCCAACCTGAATATAATTGCTTGAGTTAGTTTCTGTACATATATACACACATATTTACACAGTAATGCTGCAGTCAAGAAAGCAGATGATGTAAAAGTCACAAAATGAATACATAAATTAAATAACTACCAGCAGAACATTAGGAAAGGTCACATTGTTCCTACTTGGCAAAAATGCATTGTGGGACAGAGTCATTAAGTGTGCTGCAATGTACCGTGCGTGTGTCTGTGTCTGTGTGTGTGCGCACGCGTACAGGCACGCAAGCCTCACAGCTTCCTGCTGTGTCAATTTTGTTCATGTGTTTCACTTCCCCAGTATGTCTCATACGTGTGCACGTGTCCAGAGGAACCCCTGTCCCACAGCGTGGAATTTTTTTCTGACCTGTTGGAGTGTATACTGGTACTTGCTGTGAACCTTTAATGGCAGGAGGCCAGCAGGTTAAGAGATCTGTAACTACTAACACATCACAGAGATCCTCCTTTACCTCAGCACCTAGGAGACCATACCCTTGGTGTTGGTACACGTGAGTCCTGCTCTCTGCGACAGGGTTTCACTGCCTTTTTCTATACACAAGCAAATTCATGCTGTGTCAGTTTTGTTGTCAGGAATGAGAGAAGGGTGCCAGAATTCACTCAAATGGCGTGGCTAGGAGAGGAATTTGGGGATGCTCAAGAGATTAAGAACTCAGAGCCAATTGCAAAGTGGTTTTTGTTGTTGCTGTTGTTGCTGTCCTAATGGCAGACACCCAGGTCTGTCTGCAGTCAGCCCCAGGGAGGTCCAGAGAGCCCGTGATAAAGATGAAGCAATAGTATTCGTATTGCCAGTGAGACAGTCAGCGCCCCAGTTTGCCTTTGGCGGGGTGGGGGAGAGGGAGGGAGCCACAGGGAAGTGTAGGTGGGTGAATGCAGCGAGGGTCTATGGCTTGGAAATCTATTTGGCTGCAAATTGAAAATAAGCCCTTGTGGGGACAACAATCGGGTCCCACTAGTTACTATCTCAATGTGCCCTGCAGCATCCAGCAGCATGGTAGGTGTGTTCCAGGTGGACACGCCAGGTGTGTTCAGCAGCAGGGAAGCACTTATGGGAAAGAGTGGGTGCAGATGGGGATCGTGGCTTGGAGTCCGTCCCCATTTGTTGCCAGCAATCCAGTTCCTTTCTTGCACACAGCTCCCAGGGGCTCCTGTGGTGAGCCAGGCATATGCCACGGAGAGGCAGCATAATTGGACCCTACCCTTTGCCAGCTTGGATTGAGCAGAAAGGGTGAAGCGTAATTCCTTAGAGCGATGGTGCAGAGAGTCAGCACAAAGTCCCTTCATCAACACTCCTCATCTTTATCCCCTCCCCTTTTTCTTTTCTTTTTGGCAACCAAAAATACGTGGGGAAGTGCAACCTCCCACCCTTCTCCATGGGAAGGGCTCATCAAAGGTTGCTTGACTGGAGTGGAGGATGTGTGAAAGGCCTAAGTCTGATCATTGGCTGTGTTCCCAGGCTTGCTTCCATCTGTTGATAAGCAATGGAGGTGGGAGGATATGCCACATTTGATAGAAAGCTCTAAAGCAAAGACTTGCCTATGAAGATCCCTGAGGTATCTCTGATCACTCTAACCTGTCACCACCATCATATTCATTCTCTATCTCCCCCTCTCTCTTTTGCTGGCAATGTTGCTGTGAGAAACAACCCTGATTTGAAGGTACAAAGGGGCTTTATTCAAGATAAGATGCTAGTGTCTTCTTGGAGTGAGGAGCTCAACGTCAGCATGCATTGCTAAAGAAGTCAGAAGCAAAGAGGCCCATCCTGGCAACTCTTAACTCCTCCACCGAATCCTTCAGGACATCACAAAGGAACCTTCCTCCCCCCTGCACTGGAAACTGAAATATCAATTCCCTACGGGCAAAGTTCATACTTGCATATTGCTGAGCATTTTGAACCCACTGGCGTTCTCGCCTGGAGAGTTCTGACAACACATGCTGGATTTCAGAGAGAACGGGATGTTTTTTTTCTGAGAAGGTGGGGCCAGTGTGCTTCATTGTCTCAACTGACAACACGTCCTGACTGCAGCTTTTCTTTCCTACTTATGATGTGACACGGCAAGTTCTGATATTGCCCTCACAGGGAGGTATGATGGGAGACAGAGAACTACTACACTAGCCTGTGTTGTGTTGCATTGCAGTAAAAAGCCGGTGTGAATACTCCAACAAGGTTTATGATGTGGAGATCCACGACTGCAAGTTCTACCTGCCAGCTGCTTTCCACTGTGCGTGGCATATTTCTGGTATTTTTCGAGTACTTCCTCCATCTCCTTCATACACATCCTCCTTCAGCTGAGTACATACACTCCAGTTCCACTTCAGAAGAACATGGCTCATGAAAATACCTCTCAGAGAGCCATGCCTGGGGCTAGAGTGAGGAGGCAAATGTCAGAAACATTGCCAAAGGCGCCAAATCTTTCCCAGGAGGCTGGCTGCAAATATACAGTAGAGGTCACCAAACTGTAGAGGACGCAATGAAAACCATTGCTCGGTAGTCTTGTGTGCAGAAACCTTCAGAGAGGGGAGATATTCCCAGCCACTGCCCCAGAAAACACTGGTGTTTCTACAGGAGAGAGAGAGAAATGGCGAGGGAGGGGATGTGGAGTTTGTCAGGCTCTGGTATGAAATCCCATTCTTTTCTGGACAGGTAATAAACAGCACATGGGTGGTTTTCTAGTATAGACAACACCTGCTGCTAATATTACCTGATTGATTCACTTGAATACTTAGAATGAAAATACACCAAATCTAAAATTCTAAATATATAATCAGAGTTTAATAACATCATTGATTTATTTTCTGGATTATGAATTACACCCTCCCCCCTCCCACCCTCTCCCCTTCATCCCTGTCCCAAAACTTGTTGACCTGTCAGAACTAAAATAAACAAAGCAACCAGAAAAGATCGCTATAGGAGAAAGGATTAACCTGATGGACACGTGGCCTAATCTATTATGGGAGAAGGCAAAATACCAGACTCCTGTGGTTAGACCAGTGGTTCAGTCCAGAATTTCCAGTTCTTTTCTGGTTGCCCTAGAGCATTCATTTGAGTGGTTTGTGGCACAGTTAATATTTGCAGAGCACTCAGAGTGTTAACAGTGCTACAACAGTATCAACACTAGATAATGATTTTGGCAAACTATCATTTGCCAATCAGTGGAACAAGGGACAGATCAGTTCGGAGAAAATACGAACCAACTTTCACCCCAGAACACAAAAATCAGAACCTTTAAGAAGAGATTTGAAAAAAGTTCCGTTAACTTCTTTTTGGTTTGTTTTCGGCTTAATTTCCCTGCAGAGACACCTCCAGGTTTCCTCGTTCCAGGTGGGGAGGGACGGAAAAGTACCAAGATAACCACCAAAGAGATTAGCTGCCCTTGCCAGCTGTCAAGCTCCCCCCCAAGCCCTTAGGAAATACCAGAAATTATCATGAGCTTGCCAGGTCCAAGATTTCTAAACCAAAGTAGCATTGGAGAAGTCTCTTAATGTCAAAGTGATGGTCCAACCTGAGCGGCCAACTTGATGGTTCACCCCACCACTATCAAGACAGCGTAGTGCCTTGAGGCCCAAACTCCACAGAGAGATGCTGGTACAGAGAGTTTATATGCAAAAAGGAATTGGGGGTGTTCCCATCAAAACATGAAACCCTGCTGGCAAGGCTTGAAGTGACGTTCCGGCGTCTTCCATTCATGAAGATAAAGGTGACAGGGCGATACGGGGGGCCTCAGGGGAACACAACACACATGGGTTTCTCTCTCTCTCTCTCTTTTTTTTTCTCATTCATACGGCCTCGACCCGCGTAAACCGCTTCCAAAAACGCAGCCTGAAAAGTCGTAGAAAACAAACAGAACGGAAACAAACTTCCCCTCCCTCCCACCCCACGACCTGAATATTCACGAGAAGAGAAACACCAATTTATACAAAAACGCAATAAAAAAGAAATATTTACAAATGAAAGGAACGCCTTCTCGGTGGCCGCTGTCAGAGGCACCTGACAAGCTGCCGTGTGTTCTGGATTGCAGATCGCTCTGTTAATTTGTTTGGTTTCTTTTTTTTTTTTTTTTTTTTTTTCCTTTTT